>JAUEKW010117442.1:0-12097 GCA_032274785.1 Ajuga reptans
TGGTTAACTTGAATAATTATTTAATAGTAACCAGTGGATGTATTTTTAAGCATTATGGTATATAGGGATTACATTATTCAAAATCGAACTAACACAAAACAAGCAATTTTTTTTTGGGGGGCAGCGCCCCCGAACCCCCATCATTGGGCCTTCCTGACCATAATTCCTGCGTCCGTCACTGCACACCAGAAAATGGAATCTCCCCAAAGCTAAAGATGAGAAAGGGTGGCGTTTGCGGTTCGAAGATAAAAATCTGATCTTATATTAGAAAAAGTCGTTGTATAGCAGGAAGATAATCTTAATTAATAAATAAAAAAATAAATTACTGTCAGCTACAGGCAGTTTATTTATGTATATAAGTAATACAAAAACAAAATCAATACAAAATTAAATAGTATGGCAACTTTTGAGAAGAGAGGAACACACATTAGCTAGAAAAATTATTAATAGATTAGGGGTATGTTACTCAAAATTTTATGTTGTTTTAATTTTTAATTATTAACAAAATTTCTAAAATGATATTTTAAAAAAACCAGAAGGAGTATAATAATATGTTTATTGCTGATGTGTCAAAATCACAACTGTACGTTTAAGAGAAAGAATGGCAAAATAATGTAGGTCCTTTGTTGGGATTGTCAAACAAATCCCACATCAAAATTACAATACAAGGATCATGGGCATATAAGGAAAAATAATATCCATTGATATGAGACATTTTTTGGGAAGCCCATAAACAAATCCATCCAGGAATGGCCCGAAACTGATAATATCATATTAATTTGGATATCAAGGGTCAATCGGGGCGCAATATAACTATTAGCAAATGATTGTATATGTGATACTGGAAATAATATTTGCCACACGTTGTGGTCTTGGTATATTCACTATATATAACATATGATATGATATTAACAGAAGATACACGTAATCCCTATATACAAGGAAAGCTAATCAAATCAGATTATTTCATTATGACTGTTATCACCCCCCTCCCCACTCAAGCGAAGCGAGGGATTGCAGCCAACGCAAAGCTTGGACCGAAAGAATTCAACCAAGGGTCGCGAGAGACTATTTGTAAAGATGTCAGCGATTTGTAGCTCAGATCGAATGAAACGGGTGGCCAGTTTGCCCGAAGAAACTAACTCACGAACGAAATGATAATCAAGATCAATGTGTTTCGCCCGCTTGTGGGTGACGGGATTCTGGCTTAAAAATATAGCACTGTTGTTGTCGCAATAGAGAAGCGGGCGAGATGACGGGAGCATACGTAGCTCACGGAGAAGATTGGTAACCCAGACTAATTTGGCCGCCGTATTGGCGAGAGCTCGATATTCGGATTCGCAACTTGACCAGGCGACCGTGGGTTATTTCTTGGCACTCTACGAGACAAGATTATTACTAAGAAAGATGAAATAACTATAAGTGGAGTGACGTATCTCAATACGTCGTGCCCAATCAGCATTAGAGTAGCTAGAGATAGACAATGAGGGCTTGTACGTAAAGACCACGCCGAATAGTTGAGTGTCTTTAACATATCGAAGGATGCGCTTGACAGCCTGAAAGTGGTCGATGGTCGGTTGATGTTGAAATTGACTGACGTAGTTGACCGCAAAGGCAAGGTCTAGGCGAGTGATAGTCAAGTATTGTAAGGCACCAACTAAATAATGATACAACGTGGGGTCACCAAAAGTAGGTCCATCACTGGAGAGATGTTGGCCAAGAGCAAGTGGCATGGCCACTGGTTTGGAATCCAAGAGCTGAGCTTTAGAGAGAATATCACGCGAGTACTTCGATTGACTAAGGAAGAGACCAGAGTCGCTGTAGGTAACCTCAAGCCCCAAGAAATAATTCAAGTGACCATGGTCCTTGATGGCAAAATCTTTTTGAATGCGAGAGATAAAAGCCAACACAAGTGTAGGAGAGTTGCCAGTGAGAATAATGTCTTCTACATAGACCAGCAAGTATAGAGAGAATGTACCTTTCGAGAAAATGAACAGAGAGGTGTCAGCGCGACTCCAACAAAAACCCACCCGTAAGAGAAAGTCATTGAAATGCTGAAACCAGGCACGCGGGGCTTGCTTGAGACCATAGCTGGGTTTGTGGAGCCAACATACATGATTCATAAATCACGGGTTTGTGAAGCCAGGCGGTTGCTCTATATAAACCGATTTAGCCAAGAAGCCGTTGAATAATGCATTCTTAACGTCAAGCTGATGGAGAGACCAACGATGAGAAACGGCAATGGCAAGAACTATGCGTACAGTGGAGGCCTTTATCATAGGACTGAAAGTAAGATCACAATCAAATCCGGGAAGTTGCGAGTACCCTTGAGCAACTAAACAATCTTTATGCCGATAAATCCTCCCATCAGAAAGATATTTGGTGCGCAAAACCCATTTAGAGCCCACAACATTAGTGTTGGATGGGCGGGGAACAAGCTCCCACGTATGATTACGACGCAAAGCGTGAATTTCTTCATCCATTGCGGCGAGCCATAGAGGACTTTTGGCGGCCGATTTAAAACCTTTGGGTTCTTTGGCGGCAAGCAAAGCAACAAGGAGGCCATTATGTGAATAGTCAGTGACATGTCGTGGTCGAAAAATACCAGCCTTGGCCCGAGTGATCATAGGATGGGTGGACTGGGTAGTGGCAGAAGGAGCAGACTGCTCGACCGAGTTGGAGGGGTTGCTCGACCGAGCAGTAGAGTTAGAAGACAGCGGTTAGTGCTCGAGCGAGCAGGTTGGTTTGCTTGGCCGAGCTGCAGAGTCAGAAGACAGCGGTGGCTGCTCGGTCGAGCGAGGAAGGTTGCTCGACCGAGCAGGAGTTTCTGCTGAAATTGCTGGAGAGGGCAGAAGAAGCTGCTCGGTCGGACGATGAGACCCGCTCGGCCGAGCAATACTTTCTGGAACACAAACTATGCACGGTTCAGAAGCAGAGGGAACATGTTGTGTTTTGGTGTTTGATGAATATGGAGGCAATGATGAAGACTCGAGAAAAGTCGAGATGCCCAAATTTGCAAATGAAGATCCAGAAGCATTAGTAGGAAAGGGAAAACAAGATTCGTCAAATCGAGCATGACGCGTAACATAGAAGCGAGTAGAGGTAGGATCGCAACACAGAAACCCTTTGTGGTGACTACTGTATCCAAGAAAAATGCATGGGATACTACGTGGGGAGAACTTGTTTTCCATATGACTTTGGAGGAAAGGAAAAACCACCCGACAACCAAAGGGATGTAAGTTCCCATAATCTGGCACAACTGAGAATAGTAGTTCAAAAGGAGACTGATGCTTCAATATGGTCGATGGAAGGCGGTTGATGATATAAGTGGCACTACTGCATGCCTTAACCCAATATTTGACCGGAATATGTGCATGAAATAACATGGCAAGACCAGTCTGCGTAATATGTCGATGTTTTCGTTATGCTCTACTATTTTACGAAGGTGTGTAGGGGCATGACATATTATGCTGAACCCCATTTTCAGCAAAGAATTTTTGAACCTAACGATTTGTGAATTCAGTTCCACCGTCACTTTGAAAACCCTTCATAGATCGAGAAAATTGTGTGCAGACAAAGTTATGAAACTGAAGCAAGACATCATAAAAAGTTGAATTTGTGTTTGAGCAGATAAAATCAGGTAAACTGAGAAAAGTCATCCACAAATATGACACAATACGAATAACCAGAGCCCGAACTAACTGGAGCCGGACCCCATAAATCACAGAGCACCATATCCAACACATGAGAAGAACGCTTATCATTAATCGTAAATGGTAAACGTTTACTCTTAGCAAGTTCGAAAGAAGAATATAAAGTAAATTTAGGTAATAATGAAGTGACCTTCAAGTGGCCAAGTTTATTCAAAATAGAAATAACATCAAAGGAAGTGTGCCCTAATCTAGAATGCCATAACTCAAAAGATGTTTTGTACGTCTTAGGGCTCAAAGCTACTGCCAATGCTGAATGAGCGAGATCAAGCACATACAGTCCCTTTTCACGTTTGCCTCGAGCTAGAATGTCCTTGGTTTGTCGATTATGAATGGGAAAATAATTATCAGTGAAAACGACATCAACAGAATAATCCGTGCTTAATTTGCTGACAGATAGCAGATTCTTTGTAAGATGTGGAACCACAAAAACATCCTTAAGAGCAAAGTTATTTGAAATAAAATGAGAGCCTGTGTGCAAGATATGAAAGGTGTTGCCACTACCAACAACGACCTTATTATTACCGTTATACGGACGAGGACTACCCAAGGTAGAAAGATCTAGAGTCATGTGTGTCAATGCACCAGTGTCAATATACCAATCAGATTCGGAGGTCGGGGAAGCGGAGCATGCCGCATTAAAAGCTTCGGCAAGATTAGCAGTGCCATGATCAGAACATCGAGTGAAACTGAAATCTGGATATTTATCCGCATAATGACCTGGGGTTTTGCATAGTTGACAGGTTGGGGGACGGCGATAGCCACCTTGGCTATTGGAAGAGGAAGAGTCAGAATTGTGACCACCGCGATCGCCACGGCCTCGGCTTGAACCAGAAAAAGTTCCACGATGCCTACGGGAAGGAGCATTAATATAGGTAACAAACGCAGCAGAGGGTGCGGTAGACGGATCGAGAGCTGCCTGAAAAAGAGAAAAACTTTTGGCCGGGGTAATCAGCTCCGTCTGTGATAGAAAAGGACGAAAAGATATCTGCAAGGTAGAGAAGTTTGCAAACGCCGGCCCTAGGGCAACGAGAAACCAATGAGCTTTGTTTGTTTCAGACACAGGCTGGCCGATAGCGGCCAGTTAATCGCACAACGACTTGAATTGACGTGCAAAATCAGGGACGGGGCGGGAGCCTCGACGAAGGCTTTGAAGTTCTGAGAGAATAGCAAGTTCTCGAGATTTTGAGTCATTGCTAAAGACGGATTCAAGGGCAACCCATATAGCGCGAGAAGTATCGCATCCAACGACATGTGCCATGACATCTTCCGTAAGCGAAGAAAGAAGAATGCTTTTCAGTTTGCCATCATATTTTTTCCATCCGACGTATACCGGATTTGGAACAGATTTGACGTCGGTACCGACCAGGTTGGGAGACGGAGGATCGACGAAGCCGTCGACAAAGTGGATCAAGTCTTGACATGTAAAAATGGAGACAACTTAGTTGCGCCAGAGGAGATAATTCGTAGAAGAAAGCATGACCGTAATCATATGAATAAGGGTCGAAAATAGTAGCATGTCGGAGGAGGAGGCGTTGGAATCGGCCATGGTGAGAAGGGAAACTAACGAGAAAAAAAGAAAAAAAGAAGGAAGATGGCGGCAGTGGTGATTAGGGTTTTGTGTTTAGGCTGATACCATGTGATACTGAAAATAATATTTGCCACACGTTGTGGTCTTGGTATATTCACTATATATAACATATGATACAAGGATGATATTAACAGAAGATACATGTAATCCATATATACAAGGAAAGCTAATCAAATCTAATCTAATCAAATCACATTATTTACTTATAACTGTTATCACCCCCCCCTCAAGCGAAGCGAGGCATTGCAGCCAATGTGAAGCTTGGACCGAAAGAATTCAAACAAGGGGTCGCGGGAGACTATTTGTAAAGATGTCAGTGATTTGTAGCTCAGATCGAATGAAACGGGTGGCCAGTTTGCCCGAAGAAACTAAATCACGAACAAAATGATAATCAAGATCAATGTGTTTTGCCCGCTTGTGGGCGACGAGATTCTGACTTAAAAATATAGCACTGTTGTTGTCGCAATAAAGAAGCGGGCGAGATGACGGGAGCATACATAGCTCATGGAGAAGATTGGTAACCCAGACTAATTCGGCCGCCGTATTGGCGAAAGCTTGATATTCGGATTCGCAACTTAACTTGGCGACTGTGGGCTGTTTCTTGGAACTCCACGAGACAAGATTCTTACTAAGAAATATGAAATAACCATAAGTGGAGGGACATGTCTCAATACATCGTGCCCAATCAGCATCAGAGTAGCTAGAGATAGACAATGAGGGCTCGTGCGTAAAGACCAAGCCGAATAGTTAAGTGCCTTTAACATAGCGAAGGATGCGCTTGACGGCCTAAAAGTGGTCGATGGTCGATTGATGTTGAAATTGACTGACGTAGTTGACTGCAAAGGCAAGGTCTGGGCAAGTGATAGTCAAGTATTGTAAGGCACCAACTAACGAACAATACAATGTAGGGTCATCAAAAGTAGGTCCATCACTAAAGAGATGTTGGCCAGGAGCAAGTGGCGTGGCCACTGGTTTGGAATCCAAGAGCTGAGCTTTAGAGAGAATATCACGCGAGTACTTCGATTGACTAAGGTAGAGACCAGAGTTGGTGTAGGTAACCTCAAGCCCCAAGAAATAATTCAAGCGACCATGGTCCTTGATGGCGAACTCTTTTTGAATGCGAGAGATAAAAGCCAACACAAGTGTAGGAGAGTTGCCAATGAGAAAAATGTCATCTACATAGACCAGCAAGTATAGAGAGGATGCACCTTGCGAGAAAATGAACAGAGAGGTGTCAGCGCGACTCCAACAAAAACCCAACCGTAAGAGAAAGTCGTTGAGATGCTGAAACAAGGCACGCGGGGCTTGCTTGAGACCATAGATGGGTTTGTGGAGCCGACATACATGATTCAGAAATCAATGGTCTGTGAAGCCAGGCAGTTGCTCCATATAAACCGGTTTAGCCAAGAAGTCGTTGAAGAATGCATTTTTGACGTCAAGCTGATGGAGAGACCAGCGATGAGAAACGGAAATGACAAGAACTATACGTACAGTAGAGGCCTTTATCACATGACTGAAAGTAAGATCATAATCAAATCCGGCAAGTTGCTAGTACCCTTGATCAACTAAACGAGCTTTAAGCCGATTAATCTTCCAATCAGAAAGATATTTGGTGCGGAAAACCCATTTAGATCCCACAACATTAGTGTTGGATGGGTGGGGAACAAGCTCCCACGTGTGATTACGACGCAAAGCGTGAGTTTCTTCATCCATTGCGGCGAGCCAGAGAGGACTTTTGACGGCCGATTTAAAACCTTTGGGTTCTTTGGCGGCAAGCAAAGCAACAAGGAGGCCATGATGTGAATAGTTGGTGACATATCGTGGTCGAAAAACACCAGCCTTGGCCCAAGTGATCATAGGATGGGTGGACTGGGTTTTGGCAGCAGGAGCAGACTGCTCGACCGAGTTGGAGGAGTTGCTTGACCGAGCAGTGGAGTTAGAAGACAGCGGTTAGTGCTCGAGCGAGCGGGTTGGGTTGCTTGGCCGAGTTGCAGAGTCAGAAGGCAGCGGTGGCTGCTCGATCGAGCGAGGAAGGTTGCTCGACCGAGCAGGAGTTTATGTCAAAATTGCTGGAGAGGGCAGATGAAGCTGCTCGGTCGGGCGATGAGACCCGCTCGGCCGAGCGATACTTTCTGGAACACAAACTATGCACGGTTCAGAAGCAGAGGGGGCATGTTGTGTTTTGGTGTTCGATGAATATGGAGGCAACGATGAAGACTCGAGATAAGTCGAGATGCCCAATTCTGCAAATGAAGATCCAGAAGCATTAGTAGAAAAGGGAAAATAAGATTCGTCAAATCGAGCATGACGCGTAACATAGAAGCGAGTAGAGGTAGGATCGTAACACCGAAACCCTTTGTGGTGACTACCGTATCCAAGAAAAATGCATGGGATACTACGTGGGGAGAATTTGTTTTCCATATAACTTTAGAAGCAAGGAAAAACCCGACAACCAAAGGGATGGAAGTTCCCATAATCTGGCACAACTAAGAATAGTAGTTCAAAAGGAGATTGATGCTTCAATATGGTTGATGGAAGACGGTTGATGATATAAGTGGCACTACTAATTACCTCGACCCAATATTTGACCGGAATATATGCATGAAATAACATGGCAAGACCAGTCTCCGTAATATGTCGATGTTTTCGTTATGCTCTACCATTTTGCGAAGGTGTGTAGGGGCATGACATATTATGCTGAACCCCATTATCAATAAAGATTTTTTGAACCCGACGATTTGTGAATTCTGTTCCACCGTCACTTTGAAAAACCTTCATAGATCGAGAAAATTGTGGCTGACAAAGTTATGAAACTGAAGCAAGACATCCTAAAAGTCGAATTTATGTTTGAGCGGATAAAACTAGGTAAACCGAGAAAAGTCATCCACAAATATGACACAATACGAATAACCAGAGTCGGAACTAACTGCAGCCGGACCCCACAAATCACAGTGCACCATATCCAACACATGAGAAGAACGCTTAGCATTAATCGTAAATGGTAAACGTTTACTCTTAGCAACTTCACAAGAAGAACATAAAGTAGGTTTAGGTAATAATGAAGTGACCTTCAAGTGGCCAAGTTTATTCAAAATAGAAATAACATCAAAGGAATTGTGCCCTAATCTAGAATGCCATAACTCAAAAGATGCTTTGTACGGCTTAGGGCTCCAAGCTACTCCCAATGTTGAATGAGCGAGATCAAGCACATATAGTCCCTTTTCACGTCTGCCTCGAGCTAGAATGTCCTTGGTGTGTCGATTATGAATGGGAAAATAATTATCAATGAAAACAACATCAACAGAATAATCGGTGCTTAATTTGCTGACAGATAGCAGATTCTTTATAAGATATGGAACCACAAGAACATCCTTAAGAGCAAAGTTATTTTAAATAAAATGAGAGCATGTGTGCGAGATATGTAAGGTGTTGTCATTACTAACAACGACCTTATCATTACCGTTATACGGACGAGGACTACCCAAGGTAGAAAGATCTGGAGTTATGTGTGTCGATGCACCGGTGTCAATATACCAATCGGATTCGAAGGTCGGGGAGGCGGAGCAGACCGCGTTAAAAGGTTCGGCAAGATTAGCAGTGCCATGATCAGAACGCCGAATGTAACTGAAATCCGGACATTTATCCGCATAATGACCTGGGGTGTTGCATAGTTGGCAGGTTGGTGGACGGCGATAGCGACCTTGGCTGTTGGAAGAGGAAGAGTCAGAATTGTGACCACCGCGACTCGGGCCGCGATCGCCACGACCACGGCTTGGACCAAAAAAAATTCCACGACTCCCACGGGAAGGAGCATTATTATGGTTAACAAACGCAGCAGAGGGTGCGGTAGACGGATCGAGAGCTGCCTGAAAAAGAGAAAAACTTTTGGCCGGGGGAATTAGCTCCGTCAGTGACGAAAAAGGAGGAAAAGACATCTGCAAGGCAGAGAAGTTTGCAAACGCCGGCCCTAGGCCAACGAGAAACCAATGAGCTTTGTTTGTTTCTGACACAGGTTGGCCGATAGCGGTTAGTTGATCGCACAACGACTTGAATTGACGTGCAAAATCAGGGACGGGGCGGGAGCCTCGACGAAGGCTTTAAAGTTCTGAGAGAATAGTAAGTTCTCGAGATTTTGAGTCATTGCTAAAGATGGATTCAAGGGCAACCCATATAGCGCGAGAAGTATCGCATCCAACGACGTGTGCCATGATGTCTTCCATAAGCGAAGAAAGAAGAAGGCTTTTTAGTTTGCCATCATATTTTCTCCATCCGAAGTATACTGGATTTGGGGCAGATTTTCCATCGGTGCCGACCAGGTTGGGAGACGGAGGATCGACGGAGCCGTCGAAAAAGTGGATCAAGTCTTGACATGTGAAAAGGGAGACAACTTGGTTGTGCCAGAAGAGATAATTCGTAGAAGAAAGCTTGACCGTAATAATATGAATAAGGGTCGAAAATGGTAGCATGCCGGAGGAGGAGGCGTTGGAATCGGCCATGGTTAGAATTGAAACCAGCGAGAAAAAAGAAAAAAAGAAGGAAGATGGCGGCAATGGTGATTAGGGTTTTGTGTTTAGGCTGATACCATGTGATACTGAAAATAATATTTGCCACACGTTGTGGTCTTGATATATTCACTATATATAACATATGATACAAGGATGATATTAACAGAAGATACACGTAATCGCTATATAAAAGGAAAGCTAATCAAATCTAATCTAATCAAATCAGATTATTTGCGTATCACAGTTATCAGTATAGATCCCTCAATTTTGTTGGGCCCGAACGGAACCTTGATATGCATTGCCTTGTACAATCTCGATTGTATCCATCATCTTTGACTTGTGCTTTTTAACAAGACACAGTTGATCATTAAATAAAATATCTTCCTGCCTAACTCTCGTTGACATATCTACTTTAAACACTCCAACTTATGAACAACCATCTCCAGGAACAACCATATCTAAAAACATTTTATGATGTGGAGGCTCAGCTTATGCTGCAACCACATAGCATACTAGAATTTTAGAGACCCCTGAACCTTTCCCGAGCTACCCTGTACCCTTTTCAGGCTACATTCCTTCCCAACCTCTACCACTTGTTTTTACCCATGAACCCACATTAATCCATAGGGGTAAGTAGAAAATAATCGAGAAATAAGATGAAAACTAATCATAACCCACAACAGAAGGATTTACGTGAAAAACTCCAAAACTGGAGAAAAATTATGATCCATAGAAATAAAATACTATTATGTGAAACTGTTATAATCACACATATTCTCTATCGGCCTGCACCAGGACCCTACACTATTGCAAATCTTTCTCCCCAAATCACACATACTCTCTGTCTTTCATCACTCCCACCCTTCTCCCCAAATCACACATACTCTCTGTCTTTCATCACTCCCACCCTTCTCCCTAAATCACACACTCACTCTCTCTCCTGGAACCAGTACGGCAGTACCGCCACACTCACACCCTTCTCCCCAAATTATGCATACTCTATCCCTCTCCCGATACCAGTATCCCCATACTATTATAAATATTTCATGACTCACAACCTTTTTGCTAGTTCTCCTTACTAGAGAATACAGAAAATAAATTTAAGAAGAATCAAATACAAGATTATAGAGTGCATTTGACTAGCATGCTTGAAACCAAAACTAAGTCCCTTAAGAAGTTATCAATCTTTGATTTTAAACCAATATGGGACAAATATCTGTTTTATTCTAACACTATGAACAACCAAGGATGGAAATGTCTCGATATTTCGGCGAAATATCACCGAAAGTTTTAGTTTTTTTGAGTTACCGAAATGAAATTGGGGGGGCTTTGTATTTTCCAGAGGATGTCGCCGAAATATCACCAAAATTTCGGTGTGTTTCAGTTTCGGTGGAGGTGATGAACAAAAAGGTAAAATATCGCCAGTAAATAATAAATTTCTTTTTTTTCTTGCTTGGATTTGAACAGTAAAAAAATTGAGGCCTGCTTCTGACTGTTTGAGGCCCACTTTGAAGAAGATGATTCATGAATTCACATGCGGGAAATAGGATCTCTCTCTCTCTTTACTGTTGCATTCATACAAAGTTCAGTTCTTTCAATTAAACGAATTACAATTGAAAATGGTTGTACCTGTTGGTTTCACCATTTCACGAAGGCTGCAAAAATAGGACCCATGGCACACTCTTCTATTGTATAACTTGAAAATCATGTTAGTTATAACAATTATGTTCAACTCTAAGTTTTTAACACATTTTCCGGTATTTTCTAAAAATAGCACCGATATTTCCACCGATATCGATATTTCACTGATATTTCCGTAAACACCAAAATTTTTGTTCTTTTCGGCGCTCGGCGAACTCCCTTGCTCACCACCTAGCTCAATTCTCGTTTTCATTTGTTTCTCCTATGAAAGTGACTGGGGCTGTTCCAGATTCACTTAAACATATTATTTTGGCTGAGACTGTTGTCTCGTAATCTATGATATTTTATGTTCTCAAAAAAAAAAAACCCAAGGCATTATATAATAGCTATTGACTTATTACGATGTACTCCCTCCGTCCCATAAAAAGAGTCCTATTTGATGAATGTACAACTTTTTATCATTGGTCAACTTAGTCAATGTACAACCCTTGCAAGTGGGTAATTGTAATCTTTACCCTTAAAAAATTTATTAAACTCATCATTTTTCTATTGGCATCAAAGTATTAACATGGTTTTGTAAGGGCATCAAAGTAACTTCTATGGATAACTAACTTTGACTTTTCAAACAGGACTCTTTTTATGGGACAAGA
>JAUEKW010117552.1:0-20881 GCA_032274785.1 Ajuga reptans
TATTTCAGATAATAAGGAAATTAAATATACGTCCACAAAGCCCAACAAAAGTTTGCTTTACTGTATACTCCAACAGTAACAAAAGAGTTTATATAGCAAGCTGTAAAAACATGTAAAGTTGGGATGGTTAATTGTAATTGGGAATTCTATTCACACCACAAAAATATCTCTCCACAGCACATTTTATCTGGGACAAAAATAGACATTAGGGAATAGACAAAAATGCTATTTTTTAATCTCTTTTTTCCAAAATTTAATTTTTGTAGAAAAATTAAATTTCTCTTCCTCACAATTTCAATTCTTCAGAAAGTATAATATCTTGGAACCCTAATTCCACCAAATCGAAGAAAAAAAATATAATGGATAATGTGTAACCTAAAGATATGGACATTATAAGTTTCAGTTTTCTTTTTTTTTCATTTTGAATTTATGATTGGTTGTGAAAAATGTGTATTTCGAGTATTATTTTCCGTACCTGTATCCTGCGTCAGTTCGGTGGCTAACGGCCAAACCGTGGTAATAATTTTGGTCAGTAATTGCCATATTAAGTGAACTCATTCGACCAATAATGGTCAGAATTGTGATCATATATAATTCGGCCATTACTTGCCAAACTATGTAAGTTTGTTCGGTCGTTATTCATCGATCCATTGGAAGAATTTCGGTAAGTAACGAAAATACTGAACTTATTCGACTAATAATGATTAAAATTATGATCATAATTTGAATAATCTATCACTAGCCGAAGTATTTCAGTTTCTTCGGTCTTTATTCACAGGCCCGTTGTAAGAATTTCGATAATAACAAACATACTAGGTGAACTTATTCGACCAATAATTTCATAATTAGGGTTGGTGTTCATCGAAATGGTGCTTGGGTGTTCTTCCATTTGCTTCTTCAAAGTGGAAATTATGGAAGACAAAGATGCGAGAAGAGAAATTTTGGTCAGACCAAATGGAAACTTCATGCTTTTCTTATGTTTCCTAAATTCTGGTTATTTTAGTGTATTTTATTTTATTTGGTAAAGGTAAAAAAATCTAGAGATCTGGAGTGGAAATTAAAATTTTTTGAATATTGTAACTTTGGTATGATGTGAAAAGTAATTGTGGTGTGGAGAAACTTTTTTGTGGCGTGAATAGAATTGCCCAATTGTAATATTCCCTATTTTGGTGTTCTTTTAGGTTGGCATTAGATTCTTTTTTAAAAACCTTGATTGATGTCTTAGCCAACATTTTAGATACATGCCCAGAAGAACTGGGATGTAATCAGTAAGACTATGTTTATTGGTGATCCAATCCAACCCAACCTTCTAATAAAAAACTAATTTCTCTCTCATCCACATATAACTCAATCCAAGCCAACTCTTTTATGCTTTATTAGTGACTCCAGCCCAACTTTTAAAATAATTTCTTTATCATTATTTATTAATTGTATAGTATTTATAATCAATTTTTATTATATTTAAAATATGTAAGAAATAGATAAAAAAAATCTAAATTCATAATTATAATAAGAAATTTTTTAACATACACTTAAAATAAGCTACTAACACAACAACTAAGTTAAATTACAATAGTTGGAATACGAAATCAAAAATAAATAGATGCATGAAAAATACTAAACTATAATATAGAAGATACAAATTATATATTTAAATATCAAAATATGTTACTTTTGGACTCTATTTGTAGAGAATTATTTTTTATTAATTTTGATAAAAAAAATTAATAATAAAATATCTTCAATATCAAACATTTATATTATATCCAAAACACATTATTTGCACCAATAAGATATTGACAAGTGTCACAAAGAAATTGAATGTGAATGGTGATAAGGTTGTGACATTGGGTTGGCTAGCCAACCAATGTCACACATTTTCCCTTCTTTTTTTCTTTTTTTTCTTTACCAAATTTTTTGTCCTATTCTATAACATTGTGGTGAATGTCATCAATGAACATAGTCTAAGCGGTAGTGTGTATTTGGTTGGAAGTGAATTTGTAAGACTATGTTTATTGGTGACATTCAACCTAACATTATAGAATAGGACAAAAAAATTATAAAGAAGAAAAAGGCAAAAAAAGGGAAAATGTGTGACGTTGGTTGGCTAGCCAACCCAATATCACAACCTTATCACCAATTCATATTCAATCTCCTTGTGACATTTGTCAATATCTTTATTGGTGCAAATATGTTTTTTGGATATAATTTAAATGGTTGATATTGAAGCTATTTTATTATTAAAAAAATTAAAATTATTAAAGGTAATAAATTCTTTTTCTCTACAAATAGAGTCCAATAGTGACATATTTTGAAGTATAATTTCTATCATTTCTATTATGGATCCAAACAATCCAAATTATTTTTCAAGCTTTCACAATTATCCAAGCTTCCAAGAATATCCAAACTCTCAATATTATCAAAATCTCAGTTTTATCCAAATCTCAAACACGTCTGTATTTATGAACAAGCCCAAATATCATAAAATATCTTCTGAAATTTATTCGAAGATGTTCAGCAGACAAACACAAATCAAAAGGGTGGAAAACATGTTAGTTGGTTGAGCATATATGCAAAAATTCGACTTTGATAATTAACTAGTAATTTGTATCTTCTATATTTAGTTTAGTATTTCATGCATGTACTTGATTTATTTGTTTTCGATTTCATATTCCAATTTTTGTAATTTAATTTAGTTATTGTGCTAGTAGCTTATTTTAAGTGCATATTATTTTTTTTCTTATTATAATTATGAATTTAGAATATTAAATAATTTTTTGATCTATTTCTTACATATTTTAAATATAATAAAATTGATTATAAATAATATACAATTAATAAATAATGTGAGAAATTATTTTAAAGGTTGGGTTGGTGTTACTAATAAAGTATAAAAGAGTTAACTGGGGTTGAGTTGCATGTGGATGAGAGAGAAATATTTTTTTTATTAGAATGTTGGGTTGGACCAACAATGAACATAGTCTAAGGAACAAACTGCACTTTCAAGCTTTCAACTTTCAATCTCAAATTAATGCAGAAACACCCTTCTCCCTTCTTCCAAAGTAAAAGTCGTTTACAAAATATTTTTCCTCCAAAATAAGTCATGTTTCAAAAGTTAATATCTCGTTTTTATTAGTTAAAATGAAAATTTAACTATATAATCCTAAGAATAGGTTACGTGTGATTGAATAAGTTAAAACAAAAGTCAAAACTACCCACAATGATCTTCCACACAACTTTTATATTAATTCTAACAATCTTATAATTTTTTATTAATTTTAGTCTATCTGTATCCATATCCCTATCACTATCCTTAGTCCATTCCACCATATCCCTAAACCACCCCCACCCCCCCCCCCCTCCCAAGCTAAAAAAATATTATAATTTTTATAATTTTTTATAATTTTTTTCCACATTATAATGATTCATGTCAATAGAGAGCGTTGTGTTATATGTGGTAAGATTCCTGGCAATAATGTGTATCGTGACACATGTGGCAGTGGCACGATTTGTGGTAATATTGGTGATTGTCTTTTTGTGGCACAAGTGACACGATTCATGGTAAGTATCTGTTATGGTACGTTTCGTGGCAATTGTATATTGCGACACATTTACCACGATTTGTGGTAATAGTGTGTGCCATGTCACATGTGATACGATTCATGACAATAGTATTTGTCGTGACACATGTGGTATGATTCGTGGCAATAGTTGTAAATGTGTGTTGTGATAGAAGTGACACTATTCGTGACACTAGTGTAACAACAATAAGTGTGTCATTGTATGTTTCGTGGCAAGTGCATTGGTGGCACATTTGCCATGAGAGTGTGTTGTGGCACGATTCGTGGCAGTAGTTGTAATTGTGTGTCGTGGCATAAGTGACACAATTCGTGGCAATATTGCAACGGCAATAAGTGTGTCATTTTATGTTTTGTTGCAAGTGCATTGGTGACACATTTTCCATGAGAGTGTGTGTTGTGGCACGATTCGTGGCAGTAGTTGTAAATGTGTGTCGTGGCATAACTGACACAATTCGTGGCAACATTGCAACGGCAATAAGTGTGTCATTTTACGATTTGTGAAAACTAAGATACACACCATCTTTAATTTTAATATAGCATCGGGTCCTAGAAATTCTCTTCTAAGTCTTCTACCTCATAGGATTTGTTTGCCATTTCCAGGCTCGCCATCATAATTCATTCATTCGCTCGCCCTTCTACTTTATTGTCCTTTCTGAGTCCTTGTCAGTCAACCTTATCTCTGAATTCACTTCAATTCCCAGTATTATAACCATATCTTTGCTTTCATTAAATCTACAAAACTTAAGAAAATAACATCAAGAAACACTGCAATATAGAATGGGGGACCTCCAAGTAGGTAAAATATCAGATCTCCACAAGTATCGTCAAAGATATATTGTCCAAAAAAGTTAAATGAAACCAATCAGAAAATAAAGAGATGCCATAGAGCATCCAATAGAAATTAAAACCAACAAAATAGAGCATCCCATAGAAAATAGAAATTAAAACAAACTTAAAACATAAAATTTATCCAATTTAAATTATTTCCTGAAACATTTGTATGGCTTCTCTTCCTTCACGGGAATATTATTTTTTAGGACAACTATTTTCAAGAACTCGTCATTCAACTGCGTTTAACTTTAGGATCATGCTCGCTCTTCATAATCTTCATTTTCTCTTTTAAGATGATTGTTGAACTATGACTAAAAATAATAGAAGCCTCTAGAATTACATGGCTTGGAGATCAAACTATTGCCTTGGGGACCAAGTTTTGGATTAAGTTGTTTTCTAATTTCTAATCTAGTTAGGATATTTCAAGATTATGTTGTTTCCTAATAGAATTATGATTATTTGCATCTTGATTTTAGGGGTTATAAATAGGTGTATTGTCTAGCATAACTCTTCTACTCCACATAAATCTCATCGATAAAGATCTCTCTCTCTCTCCCTCTCTCTCTCTCTCTCTCTCCTGTGGAGGAGGTGTGGACTGGAAAAGAGGTAGACTACTCTGGTTTGAGAGTGTCTGGTTATCCAGCCTATGTGCTTGTACCTAGTGAGGAGCAGTCCAAGCTTGATCCTAAGTTTAGACAATACATCTTTCTCGGGTATGAGAAAGGGGTGAAGAGTTATAAGCTTTGGGATCCAAAGGCAAACAAGGTGGTGATCAGTAGAGATGTGGTGTTTGACGACCAATCAATGTTGGAAAGTACTCAGGGAAAAGAAGCACAACAGCTAAAAAGCGGAAGTAGTAATGAACAATTGGTTGAGGTGGAGTTGGATACTTCTGTACAGGAAGACCTTGATCCTGTTAAAGAAAGTACTACATCTGACGCCAAGGAGTTTGACATGAAGGATTTGGGTGTAGCAAAGAATATTCTTGGAATGAACATTTGTAGAGATAGGGTTAACAAGAGGTTATGGTTATCTTAAGGAAGTTACGTAACGAAGGTGCTGGATAGGTTTAGCATGGGGAATGCAAAATCGGTGAGCACTCCATTGGCGAATCATTTTCTTTTTTCTGCTTTACAGTTCCCAACGACCAATGAAGAAGTTTGAGACATGTCAAAGGTACCATATGCAAGTGCAGTGGGGTATTTGATGTATGCCATAGTTTGTACTAGGCCCGACCTAGCACAAGCAGTTAGTGTGGTTAGCAAGTATATGGCGAATCCAAGTAAACAACATTGGGAAGCGGTCAACGAGTTTTTGGTATTTGAGGGGCATTATGGAGATTGGCATTATGTTTAGACATGAAAAGTCAGATACAAAAATGGAGCTCTTCATAGATACAGATTATGCGGGTGACTTGGATAATTGGCGATCGACTACAGGTTATGTATATACTCTTGCAGGAGGACCCATATGTTGGAGGTCTATGATTCAACCTGCGTTTGCATTGTCCACTACGGATGCTAAATATATGGCAGTTGGAGAAGCTGCTAAGGAGGCTTTATGGCTCTGAGGGTTGATCGGAGAGCTGGGTGTCGAGTAAGGTGGAGTCTTGCTACATTGTGATAATCAAAGTGCTATTTGTTTGGCTAAGAATCATGTGTATCATGCAAGGACCAAACACATCGATTTTTTGTTATCACAAGATACGGGAGTTGATTGCTTCGGGTGAAATCTTTCTTGGGAAAGTGCACACTTCTAACAATGCAGCTGATATGTTGACAAAGCCAGTTACATCAGACAAGTTCAAGCATTGCTTGAGCTTGGTTAATATCTTCACATGATTGGACAAGGAGATGGAGAGAGAGAAGGAACTTGAGAGGTTGATTATCCATAAGGTTCAAGACGGAGTGATGATGTTCCTTATGGGTAGAGTTTAATGAATCTTCTAAGGGGTGATTTCTCTCCAAGGTGGAGATTGTTGAATTATGGCTTAAAATAATGGAAGCCTCTAGAATTACCTAGCTTGGAGATCAAGCTATTGTCTTGGGGACCAAATTTTGGATTAAGTTGTTTCCTAATCTAGTTAAGATGTACCAAGATTATGTTGTTTCCTAATCTAGTTAAGATATACCAAGATTATGTTGTTTCCTAATAGAATTGGAATTACTTGCATCTTGGGTTTAGAGGATTATAAATAGGTGTATTGTCTAGCATAACACTTGTACTCCACATAAATCTCATCAATAAAAATCTATCTCTCTTCCATGGACGTAGAAAATTTGTCGAACCACGTAAATCTTGCTTTTTTTTCTTGCTTTACCATTTATATATTTTTGCTGTGTTTCTATATTTCTCTGGTACTTATTTCACAACAATGATTGACTCTTTAGCACTTCCAATGTCAATAATATCTTTGTTCATTTTCTCAAGGACGTTGACCTCATCATCAGAGGACTCCTCGTAATCTTCCTTCATGTTCTTGCACAACTTTAAGATCACGTCAGACTCCTGAAGAGTTCATTTAAAAAATTATAAGATATTTCAAAGTATGGTTGATGACGATGATATATGCACAAACTTAAAAATGTTAGAATAATATTGTAATCTACCTGACTATCAACATATGATGTCTTAAAGTGAGCCAAGATCTATGGATCATTGTAAGGCTTCATCACAGAAAAAGACACTATTTACCTACGTGTGGAGTCAGTTTTCCTCCAAACCATGAAGAGAACATTTTGATCAACCAACTTCTCAATTAGGTTGTCCACGGTTCTAGGACACTCTTTCTAAATTTCTTGACACAATTTCACAATTATTAGGGATAGGAAAAGAAGTATTATGAATAAAGGAAAGGTTTATTATAGAGAAAAAAGCATTTGTTCTCTACAATTCAATAGCAACTTCCTTGAACATTTTGAAACCTTCAATATACCAGACTAAGAATAGAGTGTTGTACCTTTCGGCAATGACTCACATCTCAATCTTTACCTAAATCATAACAATTTCTAAATGTTCATAACAAAATAACAATGGTAGAAGACTTAATGTGTTGAATTAGATATATTTAGGTCAATACCTATAGTACAACTTCACCACTTGTCGACAATTGTACTTCTTCCCAACCCGGTCAACTTTCGATGCAAGAAATGCATGTCATGTGCCACATATTCTGTGCATTTATATTTTCTGCAATCGAACATTAGACCCAGCAGAAGCCATATTTTCTATTCATTAGTTAAAACCTATATATTATTAAAAAAATAATGAAATTGAGGTTTAAATTATAAAATAATAATATCATTTATATGTATCTCCCCTTCCTCACACAGATCTTCTAAATTTCTGACTACAGCCTGCCCGAATTCGAACTCGCATCTTGTAGGTTCCTCAGAACCAGACGTCGGAGAGATACTTGCAATAGACTTCACATGAATTTTATTTTTTATCAACATTAATACAAAAACCTGACATTAGCTTGACTGATTATTATTAATATGCATAAAATATTGTCAGCTACTCATATTTGCATATACTCATTAATCTCCCAGATGTCATCGTTCACAAAAAGTTGGGTGCAGTGGTAAATATTCGACACCTTAATAGGAATTGCTTCATTTTTAAAAGTAAATGCAATGTATATTCATCTAACATTCACATATCACTAGCAGTTAATGTGTTTAAATTTATTCATTACCATTAAAAATCTTAGGTTGACAAAATTGCATATCAACAAATGTTGGTTTATCATTTCCAACATTATAAAATGGAATCATCTTATCGATAGATTCTTCCTATAAGTTCATTGTCAACTTTTTATTTCTACGAAACATTAGGTTTATAAGATGTATATAAAGCATATTTGTTAGTTTTGAATATTTTTTTTTTTTAGGAAACAACACTTTCAATCATATTTTACCCCATGTCCTCAATTTCTATCTCCATGAGCCTCTTCGGCCCATCTCTTATTTACAACGACTTTGGTTGTTGCATTTCGACCAGAAGACCAAAGACGTATGTTCAACGGATGCACTTAATAGTTAGTTAGATAGATCATATTACACATATTAAAAAATAATAGATAAAATATTAAAAGGGAAATCAATCTGTTACTATTAAAATTACCAAATAACATCAATCCATCCTTCTCTTCAAGCCCGTAAATCCAATCAAAAGGCTTAAAGTGAAATCGGTTATTAGGAAAATATGTCTAACCTTCATTTACCCATAAAAGCTGGACTTGTAGGAGTGCGTAACTGGTTTGTACCTCAATTCTCCCTTTAAACCCATGAAGTTAAAAATAATATAATATACTGTTGGTCCCAAGTGGTAGAGGTTTAGAGGGGGGAGGTGAATAAACCTCTAACTTTTTCTATCTTTTTCTTTTCAAAACGTAAGCAAGTGTTTGTTGTCAGCTTGTAAAAAATTGGTTCCTAAAGCAAAGCTTACAGCAGTAAGTTTCTACTGAACAATTTACTTACAGTAAATAATTCCTCAAAGCTTACAGCGAGCTTTTGTCGTATGAGTTTTACGTGCAATGGAATACTGTAGTAGTAGTAGTAGTAGTAGTAGTAGTAGTAGTAGTAGGTTTCAAAGAGGTTTGTTTGTATGAAAATAAGTTATTTAGTACGATAGATAGTTAAACACAATTTGTAAAATGGTATCTCAACTATTTACAGAAAGTTAAGGATGTACACATAGACGGACGTACGTTACCTGCTTTAGTTTTCCTTTTTCTTACAACTTAATATTTAATGTTAAAAAAATTATATATAGATTATGTTAAACAAAAACAAAGTGCCCCACCCCAATATATATATATTTAGTCCACCCAATCAAATGTTGCTATATTTTTTCTATATTATTATTTTAATTTTTCCACATCAATATATTGAGTGAGAGAAAAAATTCTCTCCATAAATAACTGTTTATTTGTATATATTATCTAAATAAAACAGAACAAGAGTAATATAGCAAAGAAAAAAAATTGTATGTGTTATCTGCATAAAGCAGAACGAGAGAAATAAAGGAAAAAAGTCATGCGCTCAGAATCATAATTTTTCTCATTGCCATCACTCATTATAGTGCTAGAGGTCAAATATGTAATTAGAAATAAGAGGGAATAATTATGAATTATCCTTGTATTCACTTTGTGCCCCCACTGTAAAGAATTCCTGGATCCGTCTCTGGATGTGCAGAATATGAAAATAATGACACAGAACATTATAGTGGTTCAAAGGTGGGGGTAATCCTTCTACATCCACTATTTTCTCACATGGTGGAAAAATTCACTAAGTTGCTCACACAGTACAACTCAGTACACGATACTCGCGTCTTAACTCGGTACCTACATCAGTTTTCACCTATTCTCGGAAGGCTACACCTCTAGTTGTACAAGCTCACACAAGACTTAACTAGTCTAATGTTGAATCTCTGATTCAATAAAAGACTCCCCAATATACTACTTAAAAAGTTAGGTATAAGATTTTTCTTCAACTGGAAGCAGCCTCTCAACGTCCAAGAACATATCTGAATATGGGCCTGCTTCAGTGAGGATGGACTTTGATTGGGATAGAATAGCTTTCTCTAGATCTTTAGCTTGTAGATTCTTGAGTATATTTGAGCTCACTAGTATTCTTGAATCTTTTGCTTGAATGTTTGAATGCTTTTTAGATCTCTTGCAACTGTTGAATAGAATTGAAATGGTTGTTTCTTTTTCTACTCGTATGTGTTTGTATCTCTCGCTTGTTGTACATTTTTCTAACATATACAAATCTCCTCAGCCGTCTTTTCTTTAGCACCCTCAATGTGTGGACTTCTAGTTTATCCATGTATTGTTCCCCCTATGCAATTAAAAAAAAAATATACAATTTCAGAATATGAAAATTTAATTTTTTTATTTTAGATGAAATAAATTATTATATCATTAGTAGAATTACCTTTGCATCTCCAAGAACACACTCAAAACTACTAATCACGATTTCTAAACATAGGTATGTTGTACGCCCTCACCAATAAGAGTTTCAGCGCGCAATCAGTTTTCATGGCATTCACGTCCTTGACAAGGGTTTTATTGATTAAAAATAGGTATACCATATAATTGTAACCAAAATACGGACTATGGAAAGTAAAAAGTAAAATATATATTCTAAATCGGATCGAGACTCGATAATGTTGCACGTATGTTTGTTTTGAAAATTTTTGGTGCATAGAATTTGTTTTTTCTAATTAAAATATATAAAAGGATAAATGAAAATAAATCAACCCTAGAAAACTGATATCAAATTCTTTTTTAATATAGTAGCCAACGGGAAAGGTGATGTTCAACATAATTCCGACATGTATATCATTTTTGTTATTTTAAATATATAATTGTAATATAAATATGGCGGTGACTATTTGCATCCCACTAAATTTCTCAACGCAGCCCATAAATTTAATAAATTAAAATGTTGTTATAAAATGAATAGAACACCCTTAATGATAACAAAATATAAATAAGGCAGCCATATTTTTTCTCAATACACCAGACACCTTTTATTTTTATTTTTTATTCACATAAATAATTTTTAAAATGTGCGGTATGCCCCTGAAACCGTTATCTCCAATTCTTCTATCAATGGCTCCTCCCAAACTGCAAGTCACTTTCTCGGTGATTTTCGGCCACCGCTGCAGTATCTCTCTCGTCCTTGCTCAACTATTAATTTTCTTGGAACTTTGAGGATGCTTCACAATATTTTTGCGAAGACAAGACAAAATTGGTATATAAAAAATCATCAAATAATTATCAAAGCACTTCCAAGAATTACGGATGTATATCCCATCATTCTTCTAAGTTCTACCTCTCATTTATTTCATCGGAATCAATTAGCAGCCTATTCGACCAAAATTACCGAATATAAGCTTTCATGTTTAATTAACTAGATCAAATAAATCGAAGGGGAAGAAAAGAGCAACTCATTTGATCGAAGGCGTAGAACATGTTGAGGGATATTTAACCAACATTGGTTGAACACCATTGAAATTTTCAGATGAATCAGTGTAGAAGCTTTGATGGATGAAATAGAAAAAATGAAGAATAAGGGAGATGAGATGCTATTGGTGGTGGAGAAGGACAAAAAATATGGAATGTATGAGAAAAACAGAGATACGGTGCCGTTGTGGAGAACCGATGAAAAGAATGGGATGAGAAAAAAAGAGGCCAGGTGAGGCGGCGGGGGAAGAAGGTCGTGAAAGAAAGAGATGATCAGAGGGGCTGTAGCATCTAATTTTTTTTCTTTTTTCTTTTTTTTTATTTTTAATTGTTTTGATAATTCTTTTTTAAATAATATATAAGTTAATAAGGAGGGTAAAATAGGTACTTAGTGGGCTTTATTAAGAACTTTGTACTTATATTTTGAATATAAGTGGGCTACATTAAGAAGTGTGTTGCGTTAAGAAATTTAGTGGGCTGTAAATAATCGCCGCCTATAAATATATGCAAAAAATGGACATTGGCTTGTTGAAAAAAAAATTGTTACAAACTCAATTATAATGCACATATTTTTTATTGAAAAATAATAAACCATAAAGCATAATGAATATAGCATATAATAGCAAAGAGGGAATTCGTACTAAGATGTGTATGGTAGATGATTGAGATGCTACGAGTGACTGATTCGAATGAAAATAGAGTTGTATTTATAACACATAATGTTTCCAAAGTCGCATGCAGAACATGAATTTTGACAAAACATATTCACGTAAAGTTACACATTTAGATAATATAATTTCTACTTATATAACACTTATAACCATATAAAACTCATAAATAATCAATCATAAAAATATCCAAAGGTACAAGACACATTTAACTAACATGCGTATCCTAATTTTGCGTCACGTAGCAAAATATGTAAATTGACGATCAACCGTATAGGACCCTAAGTCACGTATACTACTAGCAAGCAATATCCGCAAACCTAAAACTAAAGGGAGTCACCCTTGATCAATTAAACAATAAATATATTAAGCGCTAAACATGCATATAATTTACTATTTAAGGATTACACCATATTACCTTATTTCTCTTTCAAATCTTCGAAAATACAAAAAGTGATCAGGGCGTGTTATTCCTTCTCCTTGTACCAAGGAGGCCATGCCCCCCCCCCCCAATTTTTTGGTTACAGATGTATTATATATATTATAATATTAATACTTTCCGCCCTCCGGCCCCCTCCCCCCAAATAAAATAATTCACGCCCAATCCTAGTCTCTCACACTCTTCAGTTAAATTAATGCTTATGTCACATATGGACCACAAGTCCACAAGCCACTAAATACTCTTTTGTTTTTAATTAGTATCTGCAGCCCCATGTGGCTATGTGGGCTTAAATATTGGTGATTTACATAAATTATGGATAATTCTAAACACAACCTCTATTTTACTTTTCACAGCCACTATTTTACGAAAATGTAAAAAATCTATATAACATCTCTATTTTATCCCTACTCATTTTTTTTTACAACCGTCAATTCCTCACTTTTGTACAACCACCATCTCATTAATTTTGTTCGAGAAAGATAATGTTAATTTTTTATGTTTTCCAATATCTTCTTCAAACAAGTGACGATATATTCGTCACAGTAACACCGTAGGTGAGGAGGTTCTATGCTCAATAAGATTTCTTGTCACTGTTACATCAAGATATAACTAAACTTCAACAGAAAAAAAAAAAGAACAATCGGCAAAAAAAATTAAACATCAACAAATATTTTTCCCACCTTAAACTGACCGACGCTCATGAAATTCTTCATGTATCAATAGAAAATAATGTGCAAACGATAAACAAAAGTGAAAGCATATAAATTATTAAATGAAAAGAAAAGGGGAACCTAGTATAGTTCTTAACTATGAAATCTTCAGTGCAATTTCACAGAAAATCAAACAAACTTATCAAATTTAAACAATCCAATCAAAATGTATTGACCCCGATTGTCCAGAGGCACCGATTTTTGGATATTGTTTGAAATGGGGAAGAGTGTTGCAACGAGTAAAGGTTGTAAAAGTAAATAAATTGAACAAGGGTATAATAGTAAATTTATCATTTTTATTTTAGTTTATTTATAATGGTGGTTGTAAAGAGTAAAATAGTTATTGTGTTTAGAATTACCCATAAATTATTTAGTAGATAGAATGATTCGGGACAACGGACGTGGAAAGAGAGATACAGAAAGGGTTTGGCTTTTCAATTTTCTTGCTGCTCATCTTCCAACTCTTTATTATGAGAATTTTGTCGACAGAAATGGAGCAATCCATCAAAACGTCAAAATAAATATTGAGGTTCTCTTTGATCTATTTTGACTCTTTATATTTTGTAATTTTTATTAATTTGTTATTTCAATTTCTTTTATATATAGTTTCACTATTGGAGCACAAATGCTTGAACAAAGGGTTTTAACTTTTAAAGGTTGTTAAAATTGGATTATTTTCCATGTAAAACAGATGTATGGTAATTTCTCATTATTGTTTGAATTTTTAATTTATAGCTTTCTTAATGAAACTGAACTAGGAATTTAGGTGACTCACTGACTCATAAATATTTTTTGTGCTTAATAGATTTGAATTTTTTTTTTTTGTGAAGGTAATTTGTGTATTTCAGAGTTGAAATAAAAATGAAAAAGACTCTAATTTGTGCATTACTTTTATGTAGATGAAAACAAAACTAAGAATTGATGCATTCTTTCCGAGAGATGATGTTGGAAGTTCATCAACTTAGTCAAATCCACCTCCTAAAATGGATGCTTTGAACTCTGAAACTCGTCTTGCAAAATCTTCAAGAGTTGAAATTAACGAGAAATTCGATATTCAATCGTTGGATCGTGATCTGGGACGACGAAGACCAATTTGGGAGTATCCTATTGAGAAATGTGATGAAGTTGGGATAGCTATATCAAAGATGTGCCATATCCATGTCAACTTTCAACATATCCAAAATCTGGAGGAAAATATCCTCGCAGTTTTCTAGCATAATGGTTTAAGTCATTTCCATCTTGGTTAGAATATTCTCCTACTACAGACACTACATATTGTCTACCATGTTATCTCTTCCATATTAAGGATGGGCCTCCTGCATTTGACGTATTTATGGTTAATGGATTCAATCATGGAAAAAAGTAGAGAATGGAACGAGATGTTCCTTTTGGCACATTTGGAAAGGAACTTACTTCACCTCATCGAAAGGCTGAGAAAGCATGTGCAGATCTCATGAACCAACAACCATACATTGTGCACAGTGTTCAGAAGTTCAATAAACAAGACGTTGGAGAAAATAGACTTCGCTTGAAAACTTCAATTGAGGTAATTAGATGGCTTGCATTTCAAAAGAGTTCTTTTAGAGGCCATGATGAGTCTATAACATCAGCTAATCTAGAAACTTTTTGGAGCTATTGAGTTGCATAAGATCTTTCAATGACAAAATAGCTGAAGTTTTGGATAAAGCTCCAAGAAATGTATTGTACAAATCACCAACAACACATAAGCAAATTTTGCAAATTCTGGCAAGTAAAGTCAAGAATGTCATTCGAGAAGAAATTGGTGATTCTAGATTTTGTGTCATTGTTGATGAAGCTCAAGACAAAAAAAAAAAAAAAAAGGAGCAAATGTCAATTGCCTTGAGAAGTTTACAAATATGGTTATGTACAAGAACACTTCTTTGGACTTGTTCACGTCAAAGACACTGTTGTATCAACATTGAAAGAAGGTACATATATTTTCTGTCTTATCGCATCATACTCTTGATGTTCAAAATATTTGTGGACAGGGTTATGATGGTGTAAGTAATATACGGGGAGAATGGAATGTATGAGAAGCTTTAATTCTAGGTGAATGTCCTTATGCTTATTATGTCCATTATTTTGCACATTGTTTGTAATTGGCACTAGTTGTTGCATCAAAGGGAATTATCCCTGTCCATCTGTTTTTTCATGAAGTTAAACATCATCATCAACATTGTTGGTGCCTCTTGTAAGCGTAATGATCAATTAAAAGCTGCTCGTGCTTCAAATCTTGCTTATTTACCTGAAATTAATAAGCTTGAGAGTATGATGGGCCTAAATCAGATTGGTTCTTTACAAAGAGCGGGTGACACTCGTTGGAGTTCTCATTTGAAATTTATATCTAGTTTGATTTAGATGTTTAGTGCAGCAAGTGAAGTTTTACTGAACATTATTGAGGATGGGACCATATCTGCTCAATGTGGAGATTCAGATGCAACTTATGAAGTATTAACTTCTATTGAATTTGTCTTTATTTTCCATCTTATGAGAGAAGTTTTAGATATTTCTAATATGCTTTGTCAAGCTATACAACTTCAATCTCAAGATGTTCTGAATGCAATGGAACTTGTGTCATTTACTAAGGGGTTGATACAAAAATTTGGAGATGGTAGATGGGGTAAGTTAATTGCAGATGCGAAATCTTTTTGTCAAGCAGTTAATATTCATATGTCAGATTTTAATGCTCAATATATTGCAAGAAGAGGAAGGGCTCGGCATGAAAAATATGAGATTACAGTTGGACAACATTACAAAAATAACATTTTCTGTGCAGTGGTGAAATCGCAATTGCAAGAGTTGAACAAGAAATTCAGTAACAACACAGTGGAGCTGATTATTCTTAGTTCAACACTTGATCCAAGACAGATGTGTATATCATTCAGAATTGAGGACATATGCAAGTTAGTAGAGAATATCACAAAACTTTATGGAATATTAGATGCCACAATTAAGAATGCAATTTGAGAATTTTGATCATGTTCGAGAACTTCCTGATTTTCAATCTTTGACAACTATTTCTGATTTATGCGAATGGATGGTGAAGACTAGAAAATCAAAAGTCTATCCAATTGTGTTTAGAGTAGTAACTCTTGTTCTCACCCTTCCAGTTTCTACAGCTACAACGGAGCGATTGTTTTTTCTACGATGAACATAATAAAATTGCACTTCGTAACAAAATGGAAGATAAATTTCTTAGTGATTGTCTGATAGTGTACATTGAAAAGAAAATTGCACAGAAGTTTAGTGTAGATTCACTTGTAGATACTTTACGTGATATGTAAGAGAGACGTTCTAAATTTAATAGATTAGGGATTGTATTTTGAGATATTTAATGATATATATTATTTTTTATGCAAGTATAGTATATTAAATTTTGTTGTCGTATATGTATTGCCGTTGAATCGTTTGCTCTTTATAAATTGTCCCCCAATAGCAAATCCTAACTCTGTCCCTGAGTACATGGATGTAAAGTTGTAAGCTTTGGAAGGGGAACTTTAATTTTATTTTTTGCTAATTCGTAAGACTATTACGGGAGTCTTCCTCTTAAATTAGAAGACTGCTTGTTTAATATTTAGGGAAAACTGCAAAAGTTGCCCATTAACTATGGGGGGGTGATACATTTATGTCCATCATATTTGACTGTGACAATTTTTGCCCACTATGTATTGGAATTGTGCAATTTATGCCCTTTTTTCGTCGAAAATTAGATATAAACCAAATATAACATTCTAGTACATAACAATATAAACCAAATACACATATAATCTGCACAAACTGGATATAATCTGCACAAGACTAAAAAGAGAGCATATCACCAAATAGACCTTGCTGAAATCTGCACAATTTCACTGGATATAATATGCACAATTTCACCGGATATAATCTGCACAATTTCACAATTTGCTCAAATTTGCTCAAATTTGCTTAACCTCAATTTGCTCAATTTGCATAACCAAATAAACTTTGCTGAAATGAGCACAACAAATCCATTCAAAAGAGTGCCATCCATTCAAAAGAGTGTCATCCATTCAAAAGTGAGCACATATAATCCATCATAAATGCCATCAGTTTCAACAAGTGTGCAACAAAGGGCCATCTATTCAAGCTAATTGCTTGTCTCAAAAGCATGATTATGGGTATTTGATGGCTTCCATTAATTGCGCAAAATCACAATCACAACAAGACAAGAAGTGATAAAAACATACAATGTAGAGTGCAACTAGTTACAAATAACCTAGAATATTAAACCATAAAAAGTCAGCAGTAATGAGTATTCACTTCTTCCCACATCTTTTCTTTTGCTTTGCCTTTTCTTTTGGCTTTTCATTCATCTGCATAAACTTTTTCCCATTCTCCATAGTGATGCTTCTAGGTGAGACAATATAGGCTTCAACTATTCTTGGAGGGGCATGAATCATTCTTGGAGGGGCTCTAAAGTTAACTCTTGTTGTTGATTCCCTTGGAACAGACATTTGGAGCTGATCCCACATGCTGGGACCCTTCACCAGTTCAATGGGGGTGCTTTGGTACTGATTCTGTGAAGATGGCTCAGGTTGAGTGAGATTAATCTCCTCTATTTGGGCAGCAATAACAGAGGGTGGAAGGAGGACATATTCTGGAGCAGCAGCTGTTGGTTTCTGTCCCACTATTGCTTCACCTTGTTCCTCTTCAATAATCTTTGTTATAATAATTGAAATTTCTAACCTTAACAATAATAGTTATGATTTATCTATATATAGTATTTGAATATTGTATCCTTTGTTAGAATAATAAAATGATCTATCTACAAGAGAATTTTTAATGTATGAAATGTTTGGAAAGCAAGCTCTTAAGTGTTCTGTGGTATCTTGCTTTAGGATTAGCACGATACCACATATAATTAAAAATCAGAACATTGTATATTGGTATTCAAAGCCCTTATTGATTTTATTTCTCATCTAATTCTCAAGAAAGAAGTTATGTGTGATTTTTCAGTTGTCGTTTTAGGTTTTGCAATTATAATATCTATAACGTATTCCACTAACTACAACAAAAACATATATTGACAAGAAAACTATAGTTTAACTTATTTTGTTATATTAAATTATAATAAAAATATATCGATCATGTACAACGCACATGCTTATGGCTAGTAAAAATAAAAATGTAAATAACCCAGAGTTTAAATATTTGTTGCAAAAATTATCAACTTGCTCCAACTAGTTCCCGCTAGGCGCTAGACTCTTATTGACTGTCTATATTCATTTTTTGATTTCTCCGTGCCTAACCATGTATATATCTCGCTTAGCCTACTTAGATCTGAATAGTCGCTAGACCCCTATCTTTCTCATGAGATTACTTGTTACATTTTTGTGTTTCATCTTTATTTCACAATATTTACCAAACGACAGATGTATTAGATGATCTCACTAATTAACACGTGTTTGTGTATTAAAGATTGTATAACAGGAGATGAAATATGTTACAGAGGATCTAAATTACCTGTTTACCATCCAATTAGTGCCTAACAAATTTTACAACATCCCATATCCCCCTATACTATTAAACAAAAAGCTCCCCACACATGTGTCCTCCTAACTTCTTATTTAAGCCCCATTTTTTAGCATTCGCCACATGTCAGCTTCCTGCATAATTTGCCAGTTTATTTTGCTAAATTATTTTATTATTATATTTTTTCTCCCCTTCATCTTCTATCTTCTATCAATATAAACGTCCCGTATTTTTCGGAAAATAAAATTGTTCCCACTACTCTTCCATATAACTGTTCCTACTTACTCTTCCATATAAAACAACCGCATCATAACTACATTTTTCATCCCACGTCCGCAACTTTCAACAATTTCAAATTTCAAATTTCAAATTTTAGACCGACCTGCATTCTTATTTCTCTTCCGATGTTGCGTACAAACAGAACATTTTTCACACACAACCTTCTCTCTCATGTCTGATACAGTTACCTATTGTATCACACTTTCGTAACACATAATTTCATCAGCCATCAACAATTTTTTAGGACGAAAAGTTCCTTTTCTTTTTCTTTTTTTAGAATTTTTTGTTTAACAGTATAGCGGATTCCCTTAATTTTTGGTTATCCTTCCTCAATGATCGTCAAACCCGCTTAGCATACCTCACTTCCTTATATTTTCATGGAATTTAAAATACAAAAGAGAGAGAGGGAGTCAGAACATGGGCTGACAATTAATCAACAATATTTAATTATTGAGAGATGGTGGTTGGCAACATAAATTCAAGGATCAACGTGAAGATATCAGTGGCGGTTTCTGTCTCATGGCCGCGGGGGGTGTCGGGAACTTACGTCACCATTTTGAAGGAGAAACCCCAAAATGGTGGAAAAATCTACAGGTGGCTTGATGCGATATTAGCTTCTTCTCCCACTCATGAAAGCTTAGCCTCTCTCCGACGACCGAAATTCTCGGATTGTATGCCCCTCCATCATCATCCCATTTCAGGAATTCATGAATAATTCATTATTTGCGGATGAGAGAAAATGTAGGGGGAAAACTTAATGTGAACATAATTTAAAATGGGAAATAGGAAATTCTCGACAAAGAAACTCGGCACAATCGCAACCGGATTTAAAATATGTACCTCATATTGGGGCAACTTCAGAATCGAACTTCATTGGTGCTTCTGCTGGTCCTGGAATTATTTTTTCAAGTGGCTCTGAATCAGTATACAATTTTCCCTCTTCAATATCTATCATGTACTTATTGAACTTATCGATGTCTATATTAGCTTTCAAGCTTCTGCAAATTTCACTCAATGGCGATTGATTACGTGTATCTTTTGTACAGGGACAACATATCTCTCTCACACGGCAAATCAGGTTATGGATACATTTCAACAGTTCATTCTCAGCATGGGAGAGAACTCATTACAATAGTAATGGGTTTTTTGTTTAATTTAAGGACATCAAACCTCTCAAATAAACATAATTATTGTTGATTGATGGTATATGGTGTTTGTTCAAGATATTCCCTATATTGCATAAAGAGGTGAAGGGTGCTTGGCAGCAAGTACGAACAGGGACTACAAGGCGATAGACGCCTCCAGAGGTGCCACTTAGAGCTCCTCCGAGTTGGGATGACTAGAGCTTCAATAGTGTACATCTCTTTTTTTTATAGAACTTCGTTTCTTAATGTTCTTATATGAATTTTGCAAATTATATCTCCATTGTGAAGCTATGCGCCATGTTTAGATTATAACAATTTATTTATATATTTTGTTATTGAAAATTAACTCAAGAATACTTATATTCATATCTCAACCAAAAAAACCATGAGAGGCATATTTAAATAATTCATAATTTAAATTCATTCGGTTTCATTATCATTTCATTTTCACTTATAGAGATTGATCATGGATTTTATGTTATCTTTGCAAGAAAATTTAAAGAGTATTTACGCTTTTACTTGAAAGGCATGTGGTGTTATTGATTTTTAAATTTCCACGTTTCTCAACCGAAGCTAGCCTACATTAACTTGGTTGTTTAATCCAAAATGCCATATTATTTTAATACTATACTTAGGGCTCGTTTGGTAGGGGGTATGAGATTAGGGGGTACTAACTATCGTGCGATTAGCTATAAGGTACCAACCCTTACTCTATGTCATGTCTTGCGTTTGGTAGGG
>JAUEKW010117773.1:0-12095 GCA_032274785.1 Ajuga reptans
TATATTATATATTATATATAAATATAATTATATAAATTATATATATTATATTATAGTTTATAGATTATATAATTATAAAATATGTATTCTATTTTATAATGTTATATTAAGTTTTGTTATATTATATTATTAGTATTATATTATTATTATTATCATTGTTATTAATTATTAATATTGAAATTTTAAATTCTTTTCTTTATTTTACATTTAAAAAAAAAACTTCCTATATATAATTGACACAATTATATTTATATATATTATATAATATATAATATAGAATATAAACCACTATCTTATTTAAAAAATTGAAATCACCCACTACTTTAAACCACCATCTGTAACTTCCGTCCAGGTAATGGTGTTGTAGTGTGTATGTTCAGTTTCTAAATTTCACCTATATATGTAACAAGCATACAATATTACAATTACACTATTACCTACAAACATTCCACGTACACAAAAAATGCAAAGGAATCTCTCTGCAGAAATAATGTCTGCGTTTTCCAGTTTGATTAAGGAGATCAGCCTATCCACTACTTTATGGGCAATGAGATACCTACATTCGGCAATACAAATTAAGTATCAAGTTTCGAGTATATCTTCCAAGACAAAGAGGTTGGAAAATACTCAATGTATAAAATGATTTAGTTATTCACATTTTACATATACTAACTAAGTTTTTCTATTTATTTTAGGGCGACCGAATTCATGCTTCTGTGCGAGGTCGGGCTATGAAGTTCTTGAGCACAAAAGCAATAGAGGGTAAACTCCAAAATTGTTAGGAAAATTGTCAAAAGTCCAGAATTGAGGTTGGGAAAACACTAAATCACGGAATATTTGATTACTATCATAACGATGCATTGTTGAAATATTTGCAATTTCCTTAATGTAATTTATAGAGAATGATCATGTTTAGAAAATGGGGAACCACATCTCTTTCACTGTAAAAGTATTTCAATTTTTTTGTATGCATATTGAATAAATACTTCACATACTACATACCCAACACATAAAAAATCATCGTTTTTGTCTTTACTATATATACTTTAAAAAGGGTCTGACCCGTGCACCGCGCGGGTGGACAATTAGTTTAGTTTAAAATTTGATGTGACATTTCTTTTTTCTTTTTTTAAATAAGCAAAGTCGCTGAATTCTATCACGTGGTCACGTTAGTGTAACTAAGAACTAACTCCTAATAATCACAAAAGACTAGTATGCCCCTAAGCTTAATTACCGAGCTAACTGACTGATTTAGCTAACTATTGTTCAACAAGGGATGGGGAGCTTTTCCGGGAGAGGAGAGAGGAAGAGCGTTTAGTTAGTGGAGGGTAAACTAGTCTATTCACCTGAAATGTGTGTAGAAAATAAGGGAACTATTCTTTGTGTGAAAAAAAAAAGAAAAACAAGATAGCCATATTTAGAGATGTCAAAATAGGCTTGGCTCATTAAACACTTCATTTGTTTAAAAAAAAGTGTCGCTTTACACAACACTTCATTTATTTAAAAAAAAAAAGTGTCGCTTTACACATTTTTTGAAAAATTAAGAAGTTGGTAGAAAGGATAAATATGTCCCTACATAATCTATTTTCATCTACCATAAATATTTATATTCCTTTTATTAAAAATTTCCTTGCTCATAATTTTACTCTCTCTCTCCTATCCTACCATAATGGGTGTTATAGAGGAAAATTAGAGAAAATTCTTGCCAAAATTATGCAATTTTAAAGAAAATTTGTTGGATTATGTTTAGGGGTTATAGTGGAAGAATTATGGGTTGAAGTACAAAAATAACACTTTTTTTGAAGTTTTTTATTTCTCTAAAGCGACGCGACACTTTTTTTAAAACAGAGAGAGTAGAAGATAAAGTCTGAATTATCTGAAAATTTAACAATTGTGATGATGACAGAAATCAAGAGAACAATTTAGCCACATACAAACCAAAGGCTATGAAGAGTTCACAAGCCACAACCTGATTCTGCAATTTGCCAAACTCAAACTCAAGACAATGCACTCATCTAATGTAACAACCATCATCTTACAACTCTTCTTTTACAAAATTTCAACACTCTCAATTCTCTTTTCAATCCAAACCACAACCTATCAAAAAAATCTATACTCCCAACCTTCTAAACTCCGTCGAGAGCACGTATACATCTCTGTATTCCGTAGACATACAAACGACGCCCAAAATATACGTATCATATCCAACTGAACTGCCAACCTTTGTATTTTTCTTTGTTTTCGTGGAATACCAAAACTGTGCATGTATCCATATATACGTAGGCCAACTTGCCTAACCGCGCTATACTTGTACAAGAAAAAGGGTGCATCTGAGACTAAAGTAGAAATGGGAAAGATCGCGATTCATATGAATTCCACAAACTAGCTAACTCCATCACCAATTCATCGAATAAAGAGGTCTCTAGTTCTCCACAAATGATACTAATACCCTCCTCCGATTCCAGCCATTGGTCTAGAGCCATCTCTGTCTTTTCATCTTCTTGGCTAATTAGCATCACCCATAGCTCTTCTTCTACCTCATCACGTCTAAAAGAGGAACGGAGTTTCTTGCGTACAGATGTTGAACCAGCATGAAAGTTCATGGCTGGACTGAAAATGCTCAAAAGCCCTGAATTTATACGGTCAAATAGAAGCTGCCTTTCTGACTTCTCCCAAGATGTTTGTTTTCCGTATTTTTTCTCTAGTTTGTCGAATACTGAGGGGCTTATCGGACATTCCAGGGAGGTCCAAGCCTTGAAATCCATGAATGAGTTTGTACCAAAGAATCCAGACTCATCTAGAACATCAACGAGGTAAGAGAAGCTCCTACTTTCTTCGTCTCTAAGCCATGTTTTAATCTTTCTGCCATCACGAGAGAGACCACCAAGCTGTTCCTCAAAATCCCCTTCGCATGAGACAGCCATCACAGATCCTTCTGACTGAGTTTCTTCTGAGTTCAAAGCTTCGAGTTGCATTCGTAGCCCTAGAAATTGCCAATTGCATCATATTAATATTACAAAAATTTAATCGCAAATATGGTAACATATAAAGGTTCACTTGCACAAAAGATCGGTACCTATGCTGTCAAAGCATTCAAAGGAAGGAAACTTTTTTATGTCAAATTGTTCCAAAACTGAGTCAGGACTGTGCTGATTCGTTCTCTTCAGGTTCTCAGGAGACACTGGAGGACCGATGCAAGAAGTGTTCGCATAAGCTGCTTCATCCTCGGGAAACTCATCTGTTGATGCCTGCATTGTCGGAGAGTATATGCCGTTGTAAAATCAGGAAATAAAATCAGAATACAATGATGCACTATCAAAACATAAAAAATGACTAATTATAAACTTGTAGCTGTAGATCTTATAGACATTTATTATAAGATATAATGGCATCAATTACTCATAAACAGTTTATTCCAGAGGCACGTGATATGCGAAAAAAACGTAAAATTGAAAACGAGGAACAGTTCCAGGTAGTTCATAAAGAGAGAGAGGAAAACAGACCTCTGTGGTGATCGATGACTTAGAATTTCTCTGAGTAGGATCAATCTCTTTACAGCTATCATACTCAAAACAATTATCTATTTGATCCCGAACACGTTGGATGTATACTTCAGGGTTTTTGTACGGTGAACCAAAGCAAGAAAAGTCACAGCTAGAGAATTCAGAAACTTTAGAACTCGGTGACATGGGAGCATCCACACCAACAGAAACTTTCGGTGAATATGTTTCCACCTTGGACTTGTTATCACCTGCACTAGATTCATCTTCCCTCAAAATCCATCCATTCGAAAAGGTCTCTTTCATTGCTTCATGTTCAAGATCTCGTAACTGTTTTAGGCAGTCATCATCCACAACACCTACGCCGCTAGAAACTGAAGGACTGCTGGTAGAATGCAGACTGGACAGACTGCATAAACCACTTCTAACAAGAGCCGTATCCGAATTTCTTGCTAAAGATTTCTTATCAATCAAAGCAGGAGTTTGGTTCCTCCCAGAAACTCCAAATTCTCGAACCTCTTCTGTTGGAGCCCTTTCAAATTTGTGCTTTCTGTGTTTATTGGGCAAAGATGATTGATCAAGTAAAAGATGTGGATCGTGGCTGTAACTCTTATATCCTGGTCCTAATACATCTTCAAATTTGCTTCGCCGACTCTCGTGTTGACAGAACCTGTTCGTATTTCGAATGCAGGCAATACAACTACGCCTGGGAGACACAATACCATTGACAACTTGCTTGTTATATGTAAAACCATGATGGGGTTTTCCAATCTCAGGCATTAAGGACCTCCCCTTTTCTCTATCTGCTGGTCGAGAGTGTACATCAAACTCCAACGGAAAATTCAAAGAGTTGCTCGTATAATCAACACCAAGCGAGTCATGCTCAAGTTTCTGCTGATATCTCAGAACACATCTCCCAGAAAAATGCTCACCCTTTTTTCCAAAAGAGTTTCCGACTTCATATCTATGTCTAGATAATGGCTTTGAGAGTGAAGCACCAGCAGGTTTTGAGCTTCTTCCACTTGTTCTCACATTGCTAGTACTCGAGTTAACACATTCATCAACAACCCTACCATTCTTACCCTTTGAGCTCTGTACAATATCATTATCTGTGCTACACGAACGCCTATTAGGGACTAAGCTCCCTGGCCGGAGAGCTACGGAAGCAACCTTACGCGTATAGCTTTCAGATAGCACCCTGCGGTTCTGATGAAACCGGGGCTGCCTAGACCGTGGCTCATCAAAGCCCATTAGCTTGGCAATCACGCTTTCTGTGCTGTTTGATTCCCATCTCTTTTGAGAATCCTTCATCTACATCACTACAATCTGGTAGAACAAGACAAGAATCAGAATCCTAACCCATAAATCAATACACAAACATTGAAGATTCTGAAGAAGAAGTAAACACAATCCTTAAAATCGCAAAAGAGGCAATTATACAATAGCAGGATCAACATAATCCATCCTGTATAAGCCGAATTGCAATTCCAACTTTACGAGTTCTATTTATACACTCAAGCACGCACACATATACACATATACATGTGCGAATTAATGACGGATGTATAGGTATAATATACAGAGTAACTATATTCATTTCTCATTGAAAATTATGTCAATCAACCAGTGTTGGAAGAATATCCATATCCATATCCATACCTAAAACAACTCCGGAAGAAAAAACCGCCGACGGAACAACCATCAACCGCCGCTACCGATCCTTCCCGCCAAAATTGCGGCAGTCCAGCACTCTAAAATAATAAATTCACTGAGTTGAATCAAATCTAGGAGGCGAAGTGCAGAGTTCTTCCACCAAGAAATTTCTGTACCAACTCCGCCGCCACTGTCCAGCTGGCTGCAAATCCTCCGCGGCTTTGACGTAGGAATCCTTTCCTTTTCAGGTGTTGCTTGAATCCAATCAATTTCTTTGATCGGTGCCAAACATACGTCAATTTCTTTGAATGAGCGCCGACTTTAATGAGGTCAACGCTCTTTTTTCGCCAGCTTTTTGGAAACCTGTATAAATTTGGTCTTCGCACTATATCCTTTCTCACACACACACAGAGATGCACCTGAAAAGTATGAAGCTTATAATACAATTTACAATTCGTTACAGTAATGCGGTCGAACTACAAGGTATTGAGATTTAGCTTGTGGAAGATATATTTTAATAATGAAATAGAATTTATCTATAATTATTTTGCATGTGAAACTGCATTTAAGTTGATTGTACTGAATAATTTTGATTTTATTTGCAGCATTTGATCATTAATTCTCAAATTAATGGAAGATTCTGAAGAATTTCTTCTCATAATAGTCCACAAATGATGAAATCAAATTCTTATTGGGCGTTACTAACTTACTATAAATAAGTATTAGTTCTTCTCTTTCTACTTTAAAAAAAAAAAAGACGGAAACTTCACTGTACTGGAATTCAACGAGACCATTCTAACTACATGTATTTTTTAAAGGAACTTTTTTTTTTATCCATTAGTTCAGTATTCTAATATTTTGGGGGTAAAATTAGAAGGAAAATGCTATCCTACCCATGGTGGACACAACTTAATGCGTCCACTGCTTATTTGTAAATATCTTATCCCTAAATTATAGATGGGTTAATTAGTTTTTTTTTTTAGATCTTGACACGTCAACGGTGGACACATAACTTGTGTCCACCGCAGGTAGGGAAACGTGACTGAAAAGTGGAAAAGTAGAAATTATACTAAATTTTAACTTCAATTATTATTATTTATTTTATTTTTTTGAAAATTATGTAGGAACTTGCATAAATCTTAAATTATATTAGCTAATCGTCAAGGACAGGAACCGTGTGGAGCCCTATAAAACACGCATAGCAATTCGCAAATGGGCAAGAGCAATAATTACGCAATTAATTTACCACTGAAAATACATTTGTCCTATTACATGCGTATATATTAATTACGCAATTAATTTGATATTATTGAAAAGCTCCTTTATTAAGCATTTATAACTTGGTAGACTAATTTAACATAAATGGCAAACACAACTAGCAAAAAAAACATGTACAACCGAAGTTCTTTATTAAAACCAGTTGCCAAGAACCCAACCTATACACAATTTATTTTGGGAAAGATTTAACTCCAAAAATGTCCAAAGTCATTTGGTTATGCTGAACTATGTCAGGTTCTATTGATACAGAAGCAACACTTCTCCGCAACCGGAAAGAGAACGCTGGAAACTGCACTCTTACAACTCTGCCCTCGAAGCTTCATCCTTGGTGGTAGGTTCGAAGTAAGATGCATACGCTTTGATTATCGACTCATACATGTCAATTCCTCGCAAATATTCATCCTTGTTCAAGTACTGCAAAAGATCAACATTCATAACGAACTTATATCCTCCCTTCTTTTGATTGAGCAGTTAAGGGCGTGATTTAACAGGATAATCTGCCTTTACACTTTGGAGAAAAAAAATGATCTTTTTAATAGGAAAAGATGCATAACTTGCCCCCCGCGATTTCACTTTTCTTCCTTCTATTTGTACTCAATTTTGCCACTTTATTGAAACAGCAGAAGACAAAAGATAAAGAAGCATGGAAAAGAGGGGGGAAGTTGAAAGTGAAAATGAAAGTACAGAGGGAAATAATAGAAGAAAAAATAAAAATAACAAGGGGTGTGTGTGTTGGGAGCTGGGGGAGGGGGAGGTAATAAGGATAAATGTACGGGGCCACAAGCATAAAAAGTAAAGTTCAAGGGGCAAAAATAAAAGAAGGGTGAAGTGCAAGGCCAGATATCCATTTTTCCCTTTCAAAACAAATATCATATTGTGTGATTTAGTAACCGAACTCAGTGAAGCAACGGAGAATAAGAAGAAGATGCTCGCCTCGTTGTGGTCATGAAGAAGAATGGGAGTGTTTGCCATAGGAGAGAAGCCAATTGCAGGCAAGCCACGTTCCCTGAAATAGCGAGCATCTGTTGAAGCAGGAAAAATCTCTGGCTTCCCAAGCTTACCATTGGCGTTTCTTATTGCCTCTTCTAATAGTCCCCACCAAGGATTTGAACTGTCAATAGCTGTAATAAGTGGCCTCCCGAACTTGTCTTTATCAGGGTTCCTCTGCTTGAACTGTCTCAGTAACGAATTTTGTTAGAACGGTGGCAAATCATTCAAACCACACAAATTTCTTAGAACTGTTTTACAAAAGGGCATAATATAGAACTACTTGAGTTCTAGCCTACTTATCGAAAAAGTCTTTTATGTTTAAACTTGCTGACGCCCCTTGAGGTTTTGAACTTCCTACCCCTCAACAGGTGCAATTTCATTTGTGGGAGAAATGCCTGGGGGGAGGGGGGGGAACAAACAATCAAATGTCGAGTGGTAATTCCAACTTTAAGCCAAAGCAGGTAGCCACAGTAAAATCCCCAACAATTTTCATAATAGAACTTTTGGACAGTGGAAATAAACATAAAAGCTTGGTGGTTCGTATACCTATTTGACCTTCTTTCTCATTGCCGCAAGATTGAAACAGAAGTACATACAAGTGATCAGCATGTTCATTTATGTGAAGTAACTAAACCTAAGTATGACGGAAGACGTTTAAATTTCAAAAGTTCAGCATTTTTTCTTATTCATTTCTAGAGCAGAAATAATATCTACTTCAGAAATAAATTTGCATATATTTTTATAACTTTTTGTCAATATGAACATTGAAATATACAAGTTAAATGTTACAATTATTGAAATAAGGACAACACCCAAAAAAAATAAATAAATAAATAAAAGAGCTCAGGAACTAAAATCGTGTAGGAAGTATTTTTCGTTATTAGCTCTGCCAAGGTATTGAATGTCTTGATGCATATAGTAGTTTTCCACCACTCTACACCCTCAAAAAGTAATTACTAGAAATGTAAAGGAGGAAATAATGTCACCAAAATAAATTTCACATTTTTCAGGATTTAACAGGCCCTATTTTGATTGATCCAACAGTGAGAAAAGAACATGAAATGGCATTATTGTCTCACCTTAAAGGTCATATTACGTACAGCAGGTGCCCATTCCTCAGCAATTTGCCTCTCCAAGGACTCTGCATCTACAATTGGTGGAACTCGAATATCAAAACCTGCTTCAGCTTCAGATGGTTGCAAATTCATGACGAAACCCTGTCAGACAGAAAAATTATATCATAATTCTGTTTCTTTAGTCCTTGTGGATGAATAGATCCATCAATGGAAGAAGGGAAATATTAAGCAAGCTGCTTAATGAAACACCCAAAGAGTAAACTCATCTCCTAATGCATCCAATGCAGATAATTAAAGCAAATCGAGTATGAAGGACAGAACAGTACAAGATGAGCACAAATATCGCAACTCACATGGTAAGAAGTAAGGACCAGGTCTTCATATGGTGAGAATCGGAAATACTATTAGGGATGCTATTAGGGCACCATATATGCCAAAGCAATATGACGACCAAGTTCAGGCCTTGGGCGTAGTAAATCAGGGTATAATCAATTTAAAGCACTGTTTCAGATAAGAGTAACGATCACACCATAACCTACATCAAGAATATCACGCACTGATAGTTCATGTATGATCAACTGTATGTGAAATGTATAGTGGAAGTAATTAGTTGTCCATAAACTGAGAATTGAGACAATTCAGCAGCTAGAAATGCTGTTTTTTCTTTTTATTTCCTTATTCTTTTCCAGACCATGCAGTGAAACACAGAATCTCACCTATCGAAGTTGAGAGTATGCTTACATGTCTTATTACCAGCTACTGTACACAACTTGAGCAAATAATCGTAACAAATATAGATTTTAAAGGTCAACAATTGCCAGACTAAACTATATCTTCTGATGAAGGTCATCAATATCCAAGAGTAGCTTTGGTGACAGAAATAATACTCACAGTAGGAGATGGGGTGCCAGCTTTCAAGAAAACCATATTGACTGAAATGACCTCCCCTTCCGCCTTAAGTCCAGACTTAACCAAATCAAACTGAGAGGCCCTGAATCTCCTGATGCTCTCAATGCTCTTGAGTAGATTCTCCATAGCAGTGTTATCATAGAGCTTAGCCCCGTGACCGGGTGCTCCTGTAGCCTTAATCACTGTCCACCACGGGCCCCTCTCCGCATAGAAAACGCGGTAATTCTCCGTAGGCGATGCTAGTCCCTCATCCAGCACAATCGCAACATTCATATTCTTGAAAAGGTCAGAATCTACAAACTTCTCAACCCCATCATGTCCACCAATTTCCTCATCAGGCACGAAGGCGAGATATATTGTGCGCAGGGGGCGGAAGCCTGAAGCCTGGAGCTTGCGAATAGCCTCCAAATACTGAAAGCCCACACACTTCATATCCTGAGAGCCGCGGGCATAGATGTGGCCAGAGGTAGGATCGATGTGGGCCTGGAAGGGCGGGTGGTCCCACTTGTTGTCCTCGGCGGGTACCACATCTGTGTGGGAATAGAGGAGGATAGATGGGAGATAAGGGTTCTTGCCCACCCACTTGGCAAGCACCATTGGCTTGCCTTCTACAAACTCGAAGATTTGGGAATCCAAAGAAAGGGCCTTGGCCTGGGAGCTGATGAAATCGGCGGCTTCATGGTAGCGGGGGTTGGGGTGGGCGGTGTTAATTCTGAGGTACTCCTGGAATCTAGATATGATTGACAAAGAATCTTTATCTTCCACTGATGCCGTTGTTGTTGTAGATAATAACAATAGTACTGCTGCTAGCAGAATGGCTAAAAGATGATCCATACCCCTAGCAATCACAACAAAATTATATTAAAAAGGCATGTCTAAAGAATAGATATCATTGCAAGACATCGACATGACAAATTATAGGTCAACCATTTCTTCTCGGGGGGGAAATCTGAATTCATATTCATCTTCATACATTTTTCAATTCCAGTACCAATATAAATCTCAAGAAAAATTAACCAATACGATACAAAATAACACGACCATAGCCTTTACTTGCCGGATTTGGCAAAGGCAAATCGTCTATTCTCTCACGCACTAAATCAAAATCCCTATTCAGTCCAATACTAATTGGACTATCTCTAATCATTCCTCTCATCCATCCATTGATTATATCAGCATGTGAAACCCACCCACTTCCGTCTCAAACTATCTTCTTTGTGTTGAATGAATCAGTTACTAAATTCACATCAGGATCCATATCATAATCATGGTAAATAACTATATGTCTTATTATATTATCTTCCAAATTGCTATCCATCACCTCAAAATTCGCTCTCAAATTTATCCCTCAGCTCATCTTCATCCATAATCATCATTTTCGTAGCTCAATCCACTCCTATTAAATTGCCTAAGTTGATTTCACCTTGTATTGCGATTGACCGAAAAAAAGTTGATGAACATAAATATCAAAACCCGAAAACACAAGCAGGCCACTCTGGATGTAATAATAAAGTAATAAGGCACTCCAAAATCTGAGCGTCACCGGTGTAATCATGTGATTAGTTAAAAGTCCAATTGTTGCAAACGATTAATCAGTTAAACAAAATCAGAGATGCTTAACAGTTAACAGTAAACTTCTCATCATTATCCTGAACTAATACAAGGGTTTCAGGTATTATAAGAGAAAACGGAGTGGGAGAAGAAGAGAGAGAATGATAGTTTGTTCACCTTGAAAGAAACGAAGATGAAGATATGCACGACCAGTGAAGCGAAGTGGAATGGCGGCTTAGGATTCCCGATGCCACCGTTTAGAAGCCAAACGCTCAGTAAGGTCTGCCTCCATTCAAAAGTTCAACCCACGGATGAAAATAATGATATTCCATTTTACGGAAATATTGGTGAAATATTACTATTGATATAAATATTAGTAAAATTTTAAACAATTTACTGAAAATTGGATAAAAGTGTAGAATTTAATATGATATTTAATTGAATATTATAACTCATTTAAATATAAATATTTATCTTAAAATTTTATACAAAATCACATGTTTACAATAAACCCTTATAATACAAGTTGGTAAATATTTTTGTTACCTTTTTAAATTCATATTGTAATTGAAAATTCACTCAAAGTTAGTGATGTTGCACCACTTAGAGACCTAATCTTGGACATTAAAGAAGATCTCCAACGTCCTTTCGGGTATGGTTGTTTATGAATTTACGATGGAGGACAGGTCAATCCAAACTTGTATTTGGGTTAGGACTTAAAATTATGATCTCTTAGTCTACTTAAATCCAAGCATATTCTACTTTCTCTCTCTTTCTCCATGCACTATTACAAAATAATTTTTTAATATTTTTTCATATTTTTCCAGCATAATGATTACACTTTTTACAAATTATACCTTATTCCATTTTAAAACATAAGATTTATACCATCATTTAGATTCACACGTCCTAGGATTTGTAATCCATAAACAAGCATACCCTTGGTGTTTGGCATTGAACATATATCAAGGAAAGCTAACATGGGAGCCCATAGTTTGTTATTAACATCTTAAAAATACTCTTACTCTTCTTTGGATCTAGATATTGTTTTAAAGAGCCAACCCACGACCTTCAAGTAATGAACAGTGGCCTAAAGCTATTTGAACACATTCAGCAGCAGATCTTAAACCCCCAGCAG
>JAUEKW010117992.1:0-12091 GCA_032274785.1 Ajuga reptans
CGCGGGATGTTAGGAGAAAATTTGTGTATAATAGCAACTTCGATTTGTACAGTTCGGCCGCTGCTAATTGGAGGGATACTTTCTTCAGCTCCATGGCTCCGAATCCCCCCATGCCTGAAGAATTGCCAGAATCGTGCAGGTATGTGGTGTAAAAATATGGAAATTTTCTTTTTTAGTCCCGTAACTTAGGGCAAGTCCAGAAAAATCTCTGTATCTTGCGTATTTTCAGTTTTAGTCCTGTAAGTTTCGAAAAATACTCAATTTGAGGATAAATCTCGCCGGATGACACTAATTTCGCCGGAGTTGCTGACGTGACATGAAATTAGTAACCTCCGACTAGATTTGTACTTAGGTCACTAATTAGAGGATAAATCATGCAACGAAATCAGAGTTTTCAACCATAATCTGATCAATTATCCTTACAAGAATCTCAACATCAACAACTCCGGTGAAATTAGTTCGACGAAATTTGTCCTCAAATTAATTTTTTTTCAAAACTTACTGGACTAAAATTAAAATTATACAAGATAAAAGATTTTTTTAGACTCGTCCTAAGTTATAGGACTAAAAAATGAATTTTCCCTCAGAAAATATAAGATCATATGGGAAGTTTAATTTCTTCTTCTTTTTGTTTCTAAATTTTGCTTGATTTTTATCATAGTGCAATTTTAGTTTCTACTCAATTGGGTGTTTGAGGAATCGTGATTTAAAATTTAAACAATATTTACTTGAGTAGGGTGAAGAGAATATTTGAGTTGTTTATTATTCACATGTAAAAGAGATATAAATACATATACAAGAGACTAATCTATTACAAAGAATACGATGTGGGATACAATAAACTTTTTACAACACTCATCCTAATATAGGGAACAAGTGAATTTGGAGTCTAATAGAGATTCTGGAGAAACCTAAAAGAGATACGAAAGAGTATGCATGTGCAGAGTTTTGATATTCTATATTCCTATGCTCGGATTCAGAAATTGTGTTGAGAGACCCATTTATAGGGAAATCTAGGAGTTCATCTCACAGGTTAAATTTTTAGAAACAAATTTTATACCCCTAGGGGACAAAATCTAATGAGACTAGGAAGTAAACTCTTATATATTAGACTCTACATTTAAAATATTGCATAAATTACATTAATTGAATATAATTTTAGAAAATCTAAAAGGATGGACTACTGCTCTGCTCCTAAATCTGCCCATGAGCCTCAATAGTACTCAACACTCAAAATTAGAAAGTACTAATAATGTTGAAAAGATCAATAAATTGATTCAATTATGAAAAATAAATAATCACGTATAATATTTCTACTAATTTCATTCTATTTTATAATATTTATCTATATTGCTTATATTTTAAAATACATCCATTGATAATTAGTATTATTAGACATTTACTCAAATTAAACAATATAATATAATATAATTTAATTTAATTAATTGTATTAAAATTGATTAAACTACACTTATATAATAGCAAGTTTTTAAGAGGCCAGGGGAACCACTGCCCCCTTAGCTCCGTTGTAAGTTCGCCCCTGCCTATGGTAATAGTGAATACTTCGTAAACAACTATTAATATGTCTATGATGTAGCATTTGTAGAAGAGGGCTATATACAGTGCTCAGCAATATGTATGAGACACATCAATTCTTTATATGTTTATATGAAAAATTTCAAGTTATGCTCGTAAAACTTCACTCGTCTAATTTGTGCACACTATGTTTATGGGTTTTAAAACGCACCCTGTAACTTTTTATTTTATCTTATGTATGCTGATTTCTCTGGAATTTCAAAAAGTCAATTGGAATTGTTGACGTGACTCTGTTAATTTCAGTTGCCACATAGGTAGTCTGATCAGACGTTAACAAATTCTTAAAATCGAGCATAAATTGAAAAAAAAATAAAAAGTTACAAGGTATTTTCTGAAAACCTATAAACTCCGCAAAGGTAAAAGTTAACGCGCGGACATAAATTAGATTTCCTCCCCCCTCCCCCAAACACACGTACATACATGCCACTTAATTACGGTGAACACTTTGTGAGCACCTGTTAATGTGTCAATGATGTAGCATATTTAAAAAACTGTGACATAATCAAGCGCTCACAAAAGTGTCCATAGTTGTGTAGCATATCAATATGTATAGAACTGTGACATTTTATGACTATTCGCTCAATTTGCTTTTGCTTTCTTTAAGTGCAAAACTATTTATTAGAACGCAAATCTCTACTTATTACTAAAAGAGAGTCGCCTAAAAACTAGGGAAAAACACGTGACGCTCTCTTGATTTTTGACTAAAAAATATTTTTGAAAAATCCTAAATTGTTTTATTTTTTAAATGCTCACGTCTTACAAATTGGTGAATGTGGATTGTATTTCCACCATATTCACTTCTTTAACCAATCAAAATATTTCTCTCTCTTCATTCTTTTTTCTTTTTTGTCCTAAAATTTTAAACGTTTATAACTTTTATGTATCAACTTCATTATTAACAAAAAAATATATCAAATTAATCAATATTTTACGATCTTCAATTAGACATCCATGTTGCATGTATACATAAAATATTATATTTTGAATATAAAATATTTTTTGTTAGGTTAATTGTGATACACTTAGATATGTAAAATATTTTCATATAAAATTATGTTATGATGAAAGGGCATACTTTGAAAAACCTGAAAGGAAAGTTAGAGGAGAGTCATTTATACGTTGAAAGACTTTGTGGTGACTGAAAATAGAATGAAGTACAAAATTTTGAGGGGAAAAGTAATTACCTTAGAACAGCTAAATATTGAGGGGAAAAGTAATTACCTTGAAACTATATATACAAAATGTCCTAACTAATTCTTATTTATTTTCTATTTGTAATTTAATGTTTATCTATTTTCTTTGCATATATGATTGTAACATGTTATGTTAGTAAATAATACTATCATTTATGTCACACATTATTTTAATAGATTACAAACTTTTTTTCTTTATATATTATTTCATATTGCATATTTTATACACCAATTACATTAATTACATATGTATATAATACATATTGTACATTACATATATCATATATTATAAATAATTATTTATTAATATTATTAAAATAAACAACTAGTCTTGAGATATAATACTTGGTTGGCCAACATCAAATGAGGTAATGGAGATGAAGATAACAAAATAAAGGGCATAGAGAAAGCCTAAGTGGGAAAAGATTTAGGACATTTGACCTATTGGGCCTTAAATGATTTAACTTTTAAACATTTGCAGAGACATACATATTGAGTATTCTAGGCATGTAATGGACTTGGGTGTTGGGTTATTCGGCCTACTCTCCGAGGCTCTTGGTCTTGAGCCCAGTCGGCTAATAGACATGGGCTGCGCTAATGGGCTCACTCTCGTGGCCCATTACTATCCAGCGTGCCCACAACCCGAATTGACCTTAGGTGCTACCAAACATACCGATGATGACTTCATCACCGTTCTCCTACAAGACCACATCGGAGGGCTGCAAGTGTTTCTTGAGAACCAATGGCTCGATGTCCCGCCTGTGCCGGGTGCTCTCGTAGTTAACATTGGAGATTTAATACAGGTAAGTATACGTAATTTCTGTTACTGTACACAAAATGATTAATTGTAATATTTTTTAATCTTTTTAAGATACGTCACATATCAGGTATTCATTGAAATGCAGACACTATTTTCATGGCACTATAGACTTTCGTAGGCAAGGATACTTTATTTATAGGAAAACCAATAATCTTTTAAAACTTACCAAATTCCCTGACAAACTGAACGAAATAAAATTTCATTAAAAAAGTAATTCAAAGAAAAATTAAGAATGGCTCCAAGTTTGAAAAGGGGTAATGACAATTTACACATGAATTTAAATAAACTTGATATATCTAATATGAGGAAATAATTAGCTGAGAATATATTAGCATCTTAGTGTATTAATCTAGGGGCACAAAATAAAAAAAATTAATAATATGAATAAAGGGTGGGGGTGAATATTAGGGTGTGTTTGGTTATGGCTGGGGAAGATTGGGGTACTGTTGACTGGGGTAAATAAGTTGGGATAAGTAGGTTGAAGAAAAAAATGTATGTTTAGTTATGTTGGTTGAAGAAAAGGCTTGGGATTTGTTTATAATATTTAAGTGGAAAATGTGATGTAATATGTGTTAGAGATTGTTAGAAGATGATCAACTAAAGATTAGAGTAGGTACACAATTGGTTTGTTTTTTGTTTGATATTTTAATATAATGATTTCTTTATTTACAAACTTTAGTTTATTAATTTTAAAAAAAAATTAAAATAACATTTTAAAAATTAAACTCGAAAATTAATTAAATATTTCCATTCTCTTGTTCTTTTTCGTTTAAATAAAAAAATTATAACTTTCTCCTCTCTCTCAAGTCTGAACTAAATTGTACAACTGTCATTCCAGAACATCCCCAATTTGTTTCTCTCCCTCTTTTTTCCTTTCCATCTTCTCTCTCCTCACCAACTCCATTTGCCTTCCTTTTTTTCCCCTCCCCTTACAGAATGTTCCCCCTGTTTATCTCTTGCATTCAATAACCCCCCATTAGGTTTTAGTCATGGATGATCACCCGGATCCTCCGACTCGATTTATCAGATTCCCAAATCAAGATCCGATTTTGGGAAAAAATTGGGAGACCCATTTGGATTGTTTACAAGACTTCCATCTCAGAAACTCAAGGTTGCATCTGGGACGCACAAGAATCCAGCCCAGATGGTTAAACAGAAGTCACAAAGCAAAAAAAAATTGAAGGAGAAGAGAGATGACTAATAGATGCTTCCATAAAATGAAAAAGAAAAGGATGTTATCACAAGCTGATAGTAGGCAAGTAAAAAATCATACGTACATCATCGAAAGCCACATGAGGCAAAAAGGCACACAGGCCCAGTCATAAAAGACAAAAGGCAAATCATCAAGCCCAAAAAATAGCCGAGCAGGCAAAATCAAGAAGCCACATGAGGCAGAAGGTGCACAGGCCAAAAATAAATCCTCCGGACAGAAGGGGAGATAAAGCGACTAATTAACAATCAAGTGACGTTAGTATGTGTGAAAACCTCCAAGGTGCAACGAGAAGCAACCAAAACACCAGATCAAGGGAACGTGGATCCCAGGCGTGCATCCAATGCCACTGCCCAAAGAGGACCAAAAGTCCGATAGTATAGCCTTCTGTGAGAGTGGCCGGATCAAAGCAACATGCCACAAGGACAAAATTTCAAAAATACCTAAAAAAGCATCGGTGCCCCCCCTAGCGAGGACATGGGACCAGTTGGCCTCATGAAAACCCCCTTGGAAAAACCCTATGGGAAAAAACCAAGACCAGGAAAAAGAGTACCAACTATGGAAGCATCCAACCTATGTGAGGTCAGTGTGTGTGGGGTGTCTCCTGGGACTAATCCTGCAAAAAACCATAACGGGGGAGGGTAATAGTAAGAAAACATCGCCAGCCCCAAAAGGTGGGGTCCCAAGCACCTGAAAAAGAAAAATGGGGATGGGGAACGTAAGAAAAAATCAGCCACCAATCAGTGGCGAGAACCACAATCCCACGCAAAGATCTGCAAAAGAGAAAGTAGGACAGAAGCATGAATAAAGACTGGGATGGTGAGACATCACCTAACTGTCCTTCTTAAGAACCTGCCACATGAGAAATAGACAAAATGAATATAAGAAAATCAGGAAGAACGGGTGTAGACCATAAAAAAATCCATGTAAGCAATCTCTACAACCGAGGTGGGTGGGTGATCCCACCAAAAGAACGACTGTCTGAGTTTCGAAAGAGCATCAGCCGCCTGATTGCCCTCACGAAAGATGTGGGTGGCCACGAACTGGATCGTCGAGGTAATGTGTAGGACTCGTAACCATCTCAAATGGAATCTCCAAAGGATATCTTTAGAACGTGAACGAAAAAGTACGACCTCTACAGTGGAATCACACTCCAGCCAAAGTCTGTGCCAAGCCTTTCTGAATGCAATCTCAATAGCCAAAATCACAGTGGCGAGCTTAGCCTTAAAAGTAAATCCGTGGCCAAATTGGGTGGAGAAGCAACCATGCAGGAAAATCCTAGTCGTCCGAAAAATAGCACCCCCAAAAATATAACCAGGGGCACCCTCTGCACTACCGTCCATGTTGACCTTAATCCATCCGGCGGGAGGCGTAGTCAAATGGACCGATATAATCACAGAAGGGCGTTTAGGAACACCTCTAACCCTCATCCGATTTAATCTGATGATATCCTCTTGAGAATTGTCCATGAAGCCCAGCTTAAAAGAGGCCGATTCCCAAACACAGGCCCACACAGTGGCCAAAATATGGTGAGTCGAGGGGGTGGCATTATAAAAAACAACCTTATTGCGGTGTGACCACACCACCCAAATAGTAGTCACGAACGCCACCCGCCAAAGAGATGCGAACCAAGGACTGAAAGTGAAAGTCATGGCCTGCAAAACAAGATAGTGGAAACCACAGTCAAAATCCAAATGTACATCAAACGTCCAGCATAATCTACCAAAGATATAAATAATGAAAGGACAAGCTGAAAATATGTGATCTGAAGACTCCCCTGAGTGATGGCAAATGATGCGTCCCTGGATGCCAACTGAGTGGAGTAGCTCCCAGGAGGGAATGCGACCATGAATAGCCCGCTAGAGCATAAATGAGCGGTATGTGGGGATGAAAGCGGCCCATATCCACTTTTTGCAAGATGGCTCGGGATAACTCAAGCGAAAGTGATCATAAGCAACCGCCGAAGTGACCTCTCCGCTCGGAGAAGAAGTCCAGACCCTGTGGTCTCTAGTGTTAGGGGAAAAAACATAGCTGACAATATCTGCAACAATGTCCGGATAGGCAAGGATGAAGGCCTCCGTGGGATGCCATGTGCCCTGAATATAATAATCGGAGATCGTCTGGTAGAAGAAACCGTGGGCATCCTCGGGCATGTCGATACGGTCCGCAATAGAATAATCGAGCCAATCATCCAACTAGAAGCGAAATGATGAATGGGGGCCCACAATCCATCGGGATTCAGCGTGCACCATCGAAATTAGACCCCGGGTCCCGGCAAAAAGAGAAGAAGGAATATAATATCTCCTGGGAGAACCATCGCCATAAAAGCATCTTCCCCAGATGAAAACCATGTCCGGGAAATCCAAAGTGTGAACATCCCAAGCAAACCGGAGGTGAAAGTCCTCATTCATGATGCGAAGAGAACGAATACCCAGGCCCCCTTCCCTAGTAGGAGAGCAAACTTTCTTCCACGACACATTGAAGAGCCCAGTCTTCGCAATAGAGCCAGTCCAAATGAAGTTGTGCATAGCCGTCTCAACCTTGTGGAGGAGATCGCGAGGCCATCTGTAGACCATCATGGAGTGAACAAACGAGCTGGTAATAATAGATCGCACAAGACAGGTCCTACGCGCCATATACAGGGAATAGCCCATCCAAGAATGAAACTTGGCCTTAATGCTCGTAGAAAGGGCCCAAAAATGAACCGAAAGCGGCTGACCCTGGAAAAGTGGGACACCGAGATAGGGAGTAGGAAATGAGCCAACCACAAAACCAAGCTCCCTGTGAACCAACGTCCGAATGTAACATCTAACGTGACTGCCAAATAAGACCCTAGACTTAGCCAGATTAAACAGCTAGCCCGACAAAGTTCGGTATAAGTCAAGCACATCTCCCAAGCAACAGATAGACTGTGGGGATGCCGCGCAACAGAGGAAGATATCATCGGCATAAAAGATATGAGTAGGACAAAGCAGGCCCCTCTTGGCCATGGCCGGAATGAACAGAACTTGCACGACCCTATCCAGATCAAACGAGCAAGAACATCCTCCGCAATGCAGAAAAGAAGAGGAGAAATGGGATCGCCCCGACGGATTTCCCAAGTGCACTTAAAATAATCAGAGGCCGAACCATCGAGCAAGATCAAGAGACGAGCCGATTGAAGGATGGTCCGGATGATACTGACTAACTTGGCATCAAATCCCATGAGCTACAGCACCAGAAGCAAGAAATCCCACCGAACAGTGTCAAACGCCTTCCTAATGTCACTCTTGAACGAAGAAAGAAGAGAGAGGAAATGAGATTGAGACTATTTGCAATGGAGAGAGAGAGAGTTATGTCAGCCAAGAAATCCCAAAGCTGATAAAGCTTGGAAAATGGTTGTCCAGGCCATAAAGAGAGAGAGCGCAGAAGAGAAACAAATAGGGAGAGAGAGGAGAGATAGATGGGTCTTTTCATATTCTGAGAAGAGTAAGTGAGTGGGGTATTAAATAAAAGGATCCCCAATCGGATCCCCAACCTATTGCCCTTATATGTAAATAAACAAACACGTATTGGTTGGGCACAACCTCAATCTGTTGTGCCCAGCCACATCCAAACATACCCTCAGAATTAGGTAATGGGCCTTGAGCTTTGCAACTTTGTCCATTGAGAACTTATCCCCATTGTACTATCGTAACTTTTGAAATAAATCTATACTTTACCAAGAGATCAACAATTGTTTTCATTTCATCTCTCTTGTTCAGCACTATATGATCTTATTGAATGATATTTTGTTGTGCTTTGTTTTAGCTTATATCGAACGACAAGTTTCAAAGCGTTGAACACCGTGTAGTAGCTAATCGCGAAGGTCCAAGGGTGTCGGTCGCGTGTTTCTTCAGCACGTTTCTGATGCCGTCATCTCAGCGCTCTGGCCCGATACCGGAATTACTATCAGAGGATAATAAGGCAAAGTATAGGGAAACAACTGTAGAGGAATTTGCATCCTACTCCATTTCAAAAGGACTTAACGGGATCTCCCGTTTGCTACATTTCAAGATCTAAGCTTAATTTTTAGTTGGTTCAACTCGTTCGATTTGCGGTTGGTGTTGTATATTGTGATCTCAAACATTGTGGTACGCAGGTTGATGAATTTGTATAAACTAGACACATTAGTAATGATGATATCTTTGAGATAATTAACCTTTGATGATACACAGACTATTCACTTATAGTTCGAAAGTTGCAGTCTGTCGAATTATATGGAACAAAAATATAATAAGTATTTTGAAAGGATAGGGAGATCTCAAGTGTGTGGAGGAATTTAACTTTCATTCGCTATATATGGTCTTGATTGATATCGCAGAGTATATTTAGTTTTTCTAGGTTCGTTTGGATTAATAGACACATCCAAAATAAATAGACGTTCCTTCATGACATGTTACAATAAATTGCACCTATAATTTACACACCTGTTCACCCATACCACTAGAGATCATGTCTCTTCCCCATACCTCTTCAATTTATTTTATTTATTTCTATCTATCTCTCTAATATATATAATATTTTATTATAATATTTTATGAACACTACGCATGAAATGCATAATATGGACTCCAAGGTGAAACCTATTAAATATTCCACTTATCTATGTATAATGGGAAAATAATAGAAACCTTGTTTTACACACAGAATAACCATGAGTGAACTCAGACTTTAACTTATAGTTAAGTATGAGACACTAAGGAAACATACTCTCACGGTGTATAATACTTGCTGCTATATAGAGGAAGCACAATTACATGAGCCTAGTGTCACGGCCCAGATTTTCGTAATTAATAATAAGAAATAATAGGACTATTTTTCTTTTTCTTTTAATCAAAGGCCGTTAGAAATAATATATAATTTTTTTTAAAAGGACAATAACACTTATAAAAATATAATCAATATCCAATACCAAAATAAAATAAGCTTTCTTAAATTTAATTCCCAAAAAGGATTATTTAAATGCGCAGCGGAAAACAACAACTAGAATCATATTCAATTAATCTAAATCATGTCTTGCACATCCATAAAGCGGAAATTAATAAAATATAAATAACCCCTCATTATCCGTCTCGCCCCCACGTGCAGCTCCGTCAACCTGAAAGGGGGTAAATAAATAGGGTTGAGCTACATCCAGCTCATGAGATTCAGTTTATAACCATTATATACAAAATTAAAAGCATAGAACATAAACAGTTATAACTTGTAACTTGTAACTTGAAACTTGTAACTTGTAATCCATGTACTCATGGAACTTGTATATCCAATAAATTGAATATAAACTTGAAACTTGAAATATAACAGATATATCCATACAATCAATTAAGCATATAATAATAATAAACAGTAATTCCCACCTTAAATATAAATAAATGTAACATGTCGTGTAAAAAAATATAGTGACTTAATCACCGTGCTCTTGACCCGAATAATTCACATCTCTCTCTAATTTCTCTCTCTCTGACTCTCATGCCAATTCTCTCTCTCTCTCTCGCTTATTTCTCTCTCTTTCTTTCTGACTTCCTCCTCTCACTAAAGCCCAATATAACCTATTTATACACAACACACACTATAAAAATAAAAATAAAAACTCACGCACCACCCCTACACCCACTACACTCCTACTACATTAATCATATATATATACTTTACAAATCACTACACACAACTTTTAACATCACAGGATACACTTTATATATATATATATATATATATATATATATATATACACTTGCAGCACCACTCAACTTTAACATTGTTATTATATATATATATATCTCAAACTTTAATATACTATAACCACCACTCCAAATCTTGTCCCCTAAACTTTCGGCAGATTAATATATATATATATATATATATTATTTAATAATATTATAAGGGTACTAATCGGATATCTCTAGGGATCAATTTAACACTGTCTAAAATATTTAATTAATAAATAATATATTCGGTCAAGAAACATTATGATATACCAACCTTCACAAATATGCGGCTAAATAAATAAATAAATACAACATAATTTGAAAAATTATTGAATAAAATAAATTAGAGCAATTAAATAATGACCGTAGAAAATTGGGTTGTTACATTCCGGTTTTGGCTCCTACATAATTTTCGCAAGTACTCGTAGAGATGTAGACCTAGTGCTGATCCTGGTTTTGACTTCTACATAGTTTTCACAAATACTCGTAGGCATATGGACTTAGTGATGATCCCGATTTTCACATCCTACATTGTTTCTACAAGTACTCGTAGGTATGTGGACCCAATGCTAGTTTTCACATCCTAATAGTTTTCACAAGTACTCGTAGAGATATGAACCTAGTGACGTTCCTAGTTTCCATAAGTACACGTAGATATATGAACCCAGTTTTCACAAGTACGCGTAGATATATGAACCTAGTGTTGTTCCTGGTTTTCACAAGTACTCGTAGATATATGAACCTAGTGCTGATCTTGGTTTTCACAAGTGCTCGTAAATTTTACCTGGATAATCTATAAGGAGCAGTCACTCATTCCTCTACTTATATATGAAGATTTATGTGGAATGTCCACAATAACATCCTATGAATCTATTCTTGTTGTGATAATAATCAAGACCTTACAAATTGGAGGTTATGAATATGCAAGTACAAAAAGCATTAGGAAGGAACGACTAATTTCGTTTCATGATGATCAATTTTAGTTTGGGATTAGGAATCACCTAAAATTTATTCAATTGATGCGATATAATTAGACTTGTTTTTCTTGGTGCTTGTCTAGGACAACTAATTTGCAATGGTCTTTTTGCGATTAAATGGTAACCCTTGCTATATATATATAATAGGACGGCGACTTGAGTCCCTCCTTGACCTTGAAAGCCTAAAGTGGAAACAAAGAGCCAAGCATAATTGGTATAGGGAGGGAGACCGCAATTCCCGTTCTTTCCATGCTACTGCGTCTAAAAGAAGAGTGACCAATCGCAACTTGGCTTTGAAGAATTCCTAGGGGAAAATATGCTATGATGATGCTTCAATTCAGAATACCACATGTAATAACAAATTTTCGTAAATTAAATAAATAAACACAAAAAGATGTACACATATGATTTCTTGGATCAAATAGATAACTTTACAATATTGCGAGTTCCAATTCCTATTTCTCCTCTGATTCTTCTCTTAAATTGTATGATGCCTTTAGACTCGGAGTTGACTTTGATCTTCTCCGATTCTGGACTTTGACTTGAATAACGCTAATCCAAAGGCTTGG
>JAUEKW010118212.1:0-12084 GCA_032274785.1 Ajuga reptans
TGAGTTAATCCTAATCCGGGTTACCTAACCTGCATTTACCAAACATGCCTTTTTGTGAGCTAATCCTAATCCGGATTCCCTAACCTAATATCAAACATGCCCTAAATGATCAAGTAAAGAACTATCAAAGGCCTTGACATCCAGAAAAACATGGTGATTTTTACCTTCATTTTTCCTTTCTGATTATTTTCCATCTTGCTAAGCTTAAGTAATTATAACTGTGAAATTATAATAATTATAATGGCATGCATATGCAGCATATCTTGATATCATATTGTTCATTTGAACGTATTACTTATTGAACTTATAATGTTATAACTATATTTATTTTGGTTTCATTTTATAAGTATATTACTATTGTAAATATGCATAACACTAATAATAATCTCCTCTTCAAAATCTTTGGGTAAGTTAATCTTCAAGGCTCGGTCAATTCTACCCCAGACGAGATACACTTGAGGTATGTTTGGTTGGGGTTAAAGTTTGCTTCGACACTGACACTGACACTATTGACTGAATTAAAGTTGCTAAGAAATGTAAAAAAAAATATATTTTTATGTATGAGCCCCTTAACTATTAAAGATAAACACTGGGATTTGAACCTCTTTCAACAGATTTGGGCTCAAACCCAAACAAACACACCCCTATCCACCACACACAAAGCCACACGACGAACACACCCACTTTGGCATGTGTAAGACGTGGTGTAAAATACAAATATATTACACGCGGTGGGTAAGAATCTACCAGGTATCAGTGATGAAGTTACTTTTTACCATTCGAAAACTCAGACCTCGTGAAATAGTTGATGATGAATCCCAGACAATTGCCGTAAAAATTGTATTTTCTAAAACCCAAAATGACTTTGGATTCTACACTCTTCTTGTAAATTATGGACAAGAAAAAAATCATAACATTTTTATTGTGCGAATTTCAGATTTTGAGCGTGGATTTAATCATCTCAATTCCAAACTGAACCACGGGAATCTCACCGATCATTAAATCACCAGCACTTCAAAACTTTGATCAACAAAACATACCTGTTCTTGAAGTGCTAATGAAGAATTCACACTTCAAATTTCTCTTGATCGATGAAATTCCCGTGGTTCAATTCGGGATTGAGATGATTAATCAACAATCAACCCTACACCCACATCAACCAAACATCACCCATCACACATATTTAGTTAGGTAAAAGATGACAAAATCCCAAAAAGATACAGCTTAAAGAAATAATAGGTTCAAATGATACACAGAGCCTTGCAGCAGATAACAGGTTAATCACAGCAAGCCCAGGATACACATTGGTTAGCAAAAAAAACGGATGTATACCGTGTTACTTCCAAAGAATCAGAATTGCATGTCTCTACGGTAATCAAGAATCCAAATGTCTCGCCAAGAAGTCGAGCCACGCAAGTTGTTGGCGTGTATTTGATACCCTAGCAGTCGTGCTGTATTCAGTAGCCAACGTTAAATAATATTTCGAGTATTACTGATTAAAGATTCCTAGAAGACAGACAATAGATCCAAGACAGAAAAAGAAAATTTATACATATCTGATATTAAGAGAGAGTAGATACTTGAATCAAGACAATCAAAAGCTGTTTAAAAACCAAAAACAATTTAACATACACGTCCTGTACTAGTTCCATATGTAAACGAAAATAAAAAAAACTAACCAAGCTCCTTGAATATTATAATACCATTTGAGAATCATTTAATTATGATCCTATGATTAGAAACAATTTGAACAGCTTACTCAGATAGCTGTTCAGCTGAGAACCGAAAATGGGACATTCCAGGTTCGCAGCCAGTGTCGACATGTTGACACTCTGGGCAGGCATTGCAGAAGGATTGGAAAACTCTATTGGCCATGCTTGTGACAAAACGAAACTCAAAACGCATTTGGGGCTTCCGATCGGCCTACTGCCTGGTGGATAATGTATCAGCCCCCTACATTTTAACAATCATCGCATCAAATTTCAATATTTGCATGAGTTATATGTCATGTAAATGACCGAACAGGGAAAAGAAAAACTATACCTCTAATGTGCAAACATCTCCTTCAACCACCCGTTTACGAGATTCAGCATCAACATCATCTTTTGGCTCAAGTTCCACATCCATATTCTTGTTCTGCTCATTATTATTCTCAGGCTCAGCGGAGTTATCAGCATCGTTGATGTTTTCTTCCTTGCTCTCCCCACTGGGTATATTAATCTCTTTAGCTGCATTGATTTCTTTTTCTTCATCTTCATTCTCCAATTTCCCTTCCGGACATAATTGAACAACTTCCTCTGTGGTTACTGCTCCTTCAGAACTGTCAGCAATATGAACATGGTCGCCTACCCGTTTAACACACCTATCATCCTCATGATTTTCTTCATTGAAATCCTCATTGTTGTCCTCCATTGAGTGAGCCTCCTCACCACGACTCCCACTCTCGTTTTCCGATTCATTCTCGACGACTTCCTCATTAATATCGTCGTCTCTGTTTCTACTCCTCTCCAGGCACAGCAACCTCCTCCTCAGATCCCCTACCTCCCTCTCCATTAGAAACAGTCTTTCCTTCAGAATCAGGTTCTCCTCCTCCAGTTGTGCAATATGTGTGTCCTGATCATCGACCCGATTTTCCAACACATTCTGATGTTCCATCCCACTAACATTGACACTATTTGGATCATAAATCATCTCAAACCTGTTTAAATCATGGTCCAACCTCCTCTCCACCTCAAGATGCTCCTCCACATCACTGTCACTGGAGCCCCCATCATCTTCCTCCTCATCGTCGTGCATCTCCATTTCATTTCCAGGGGACCTCAACCTAATCAGCCCCTTCATTGATCCATACCCATCCACACCCCACTCTTCCTTCGCCATGTCCCCCAATACTTCGGTCGAAGGCGACAAGATTGGTGTTGGCAAAACTGCAGGAGTTACAGGATAAGGAGAAACCAAGGGCGCTATACCCCCGCTTTTCTTCGCCCTAATTAAAAATGAAGTGGTGTTCCTCGGTGCAAATGGAGCAAACCTACCATTATTACCACTCATATTCATGTTCATATTATTGTTCCTACTGAACTTCTTTTTCGGGAAATATTTTCGAGTCTTCATCTTGTTTTGGTGCTGCAATTCATTCAGCGTCGGTGGATTATAGTTATTAAAATTCGAATTCCCTCCACCAATGCCACCACCAACCATGTTAACACCTCCAACTCCACCGCTACTAATCAAGGATTTCTGTTTCTCGGTCCTCCTCTTGTCGTTGGGCTTGTTCACACGCTTTCCCTTCCAATTGTTCCTTGGACCCAACGGCTTATTAAAACCTGATGACGGTTGTTTCATAGAAACCGGTTTAAGGTTAGGGTTCTGAAACTGCTGCGGCTGGCTCCACATCCCATAGCTGCGATTCATCTGAACCATCTGTGACCGAAAATCAATCAAATTATTCGTATGTGAAACTCGAGAGTGGAAAACGAACGGCTCATTCTTATCGAATCTCGTTACCTGAGGCTGCGGTGGATGCGGATTCATTTGATTCATACTCATTAAACCCTGATTCATGTTCATGAGTTGTTGCTGCTGCTGCTGCTGGTTCATCATCGGTGGTTGCTCGTTCATTTCAATAACCTAGACGATCAAGCAAAACTTCGAAGGAAACAAAAAAAGTACAACAAATTCGTAATTGAGAAATGGAAATCGGATCAGAACAACCTCTCTATAGCCAATCGGACAGAAATTTGGCTCCAGATTCCCAAAACTTCGTTACAGTCACAGAAACCCTAGAAGAGAGCAGGTGAAACCGCTGCAGATCCTCGAAAATAGCGAGCTGATGATTTCTCAGAAATTAACGTCTCCCAAATTTGAAAACTAAGATTAAAAATTGCTTAATTGATAGTTGTTATGATTTCTGAATATAGAAATCTCTATCCACTCGATTTCAATTTTGTGAAATTTGGGGATCAGGAAGGGGGATGCCAGGGGTATTTATAGGCAGGTTGGGGAGTCTTCAACGGTGGAAGATTGGTCCACCAAATTAACGGCTGCGATTAAAGACGCGTGTTAGAAAGCGTTCACGAGACGAGTATGAGTCGGTTTGGGTTTTCCCATAAAATTTACAATAAAATCCTCCGCGAGAAGTCGTAGTTTGCATTTATTTATTAGGATTAATTGCAAACTAAATCATGAACTTTTATAAAATTATAATTTTATCAAAAAATTTTAGATTTAGCAAAATAAATTATGAACTTAACATATTTTTGTAATTTGAGTCATTGTAAATCTTTCGGTGAAATATTGCTAACTATCCAACCAAATTTTACATTTTACATCATATATTATCCACAAATTGATGAAATAAAAGCAAAAAATAAAATTTTTAATACAAAAATGATGGCTGTATTTGTTTGGGACTGAAGCCTGCTGTGGCACTGTTGACTGAAGTAAAGTAGCTGAGGGCTGTTGAAAATGTGTGTTAAGCTGCCAGCTGTAAGTAAAGACAATTGGTTGTTGGGTTTGCGGGCACCCAGAACTGGTTTGCCCGCAAACCCAAACAAACAAAGCCGATGTCATTTTATCTCATTTCGATTATCACCTATTAAATTTCGAACACGATGTTAAAATTATATCTAACTAACGACGTTTTCCTAATTCAAAGTTTTATTTATTAAATGTATTTTAAATGTTTGGGACAATATGAGATTCAACGTGTAAAAAATGGTCGAACAAGTTAACAAATTTTCGAAAAAGAAAAAAGGGAACAATGAATGTGATTCAAATTGCAAATTTATTTTAAATTGGTGATTTAATTTGCTATTTCTAAAAAGTTATGTTAAAATTGCAATTTTGTAAAAGTTCGTGATGTATTTTGCAATTAAGCCTATTTATTATTTATTTTTGAGTGGGGAGGAGAAGTGGTCCACCAAATTAAGGCTTAGTTGTAAAATAAATTATGATTTTAAAAAAAAAAATTATAATTGTAATATGGTTTTAAAAGAAATTAGTAAAATAAATCACTAACTTGCCATTATGTTACAATAAAATTACAGTCAATATTTCAAGCCAAAAAATTAATTGTTCGTTATATTCCACGTTATCCCGAAATTAATAAAGTAAAAATAATAAATAAATTTAGGCGATAAAATTAATATTTGTGTCTCTTTTAAATTATCTACATATTATATTTAGAATGTGTGTTAATTCCATTAAACAATCATTTAGAAATTACTAAATGATCCCCATTACTTCTTGTGAATATTTGTAGACCACGTCATTACTTGTTAACTATTTTTCAAGATTTTGGGATAACATGTGACTCAACGTGTGAACTTTAGCACGACAAGTCAGGGCAATTCTCATCAAAATGTTAACTAAAAAATATGTTAAGTTGTTATTTTAAAAATATTAAAAAATCGTGTTAAATTCACAATTGTGCGGAAGTTCATTATTATTATTTTTACAATTAAACCTTTGATTAAATGAAATAGTGTAAACAAAAGAATATAAACACCCTTTAGCTTTAAGCCACAATATCAACTTATATGACATCTATTTATGGTCATAAATGTTTTAAGATTTAAACCATTTATTAAAATTGAGCAACATTCATAAAATATTGTACATGATGAGCATAATAAATGCACTAAACCTGCATGTTAAAATAAACATTTTTGATAATTTCATGCAAACCCAGAATATTTTCAATTATTTTACATGCAGATTAGAAATGGTAAAATCGATTGGCTGGCCCACGCGCCCAATATTTTAGATAGGCTGGAATGTAAAAATTCCAGTCTCAAGTATCATCAGCGCACCAAAAAGTTTGATACAATGGTCGCAGACCAGCCTGATAATTCAAGTGTATTTTCCGGGGAGCGGGGTAAACAATTTTCAGCTTGACAGAACTTCGGCCTTGCTTTGCTCGACATATGATACTGGCCCGACAGACCGGGCTAAGACAGCCTGAATTGCTACCTCTATCAATATACAACAGAATGAAAGACAACATAAAATGTCTCAATCAGCATATATGGAGCCACTCTAAAGACATCACAACAGAACAAATCAATTCAAGAAAATACATAGATCACTACAAGAAAAGATATATGAGATGCAAGTGAACCTAATAACACTATAATAGTTAGAATTCAGCTAAAAACAAATCATCTTTTCTAACATCATCGTATAGCAGCAATCCTGTTTTAGCAATAACTATAATTATTCGACAAAAGGAACATTCGAGCTCAAATCTGGAGACGACAATCTCCCTACGAAATTCCTTTCCAAAGAATACAAGAACATCCATTTCTTACACCTATTTTTCGACCTAGAAAAAGAAAAAGAGTAATCCACATTGGCTCGACGTATCTGATAATCTGTTAGAAATACTGATAAATTTGCCATCTTGGGCCTACTGAAAACTGCGTTTGTTGCTATAAACACCGATTTGATTGGTTTTTGTATCAATACATTCCCTTGAAAACGGGGTTTGTGCGGCATATGCTCGCTCCACATTCCTCGTACTCTGCTTTCGTATGGCAAGCCTGTGGGTGAAGAAGTAAATTACTGCATGATTTCATGAGAGAATGAGAGAGAGAGAGATGAATAACAAGACGTACCGTGAAAAATTCTGGAGTGGAAGCAAGAACTGAGCCTCCAAACCAAACTGCATATCTCTGGATAGGGTGGCTAACGACATTTACTTCCACCGGTTGTGACTTAAGAAAAAATTCTAGTAGTCAGAATCTATGAATGGTAAATGACAGTTAAAAACAATCAAAGTAAGAAATAGGGTTAATATAAAAAACCAAACTGACTTTTAGTGTCTTTTTCATTTGGTAACCGACCTTAAAAACGTCTTTGATTGTTGCTCTTACTTAACGATTTCTTCCAGCTGCTACTTAAACTATTATTTTCCGGCGAAAAACAAAGCAAAAATCGCAATGAGGTCAAAATTTAGTATAATTTCTATTATTACCCCGAAAACATTAAAACCCTAAACCATTTTGAGGGTGTAGCATAAGTTGGGGGCATCGAGCCTCGGCCCATCCTCGACGAACGGCGTTTCATGACCTTGGATTAAATAAGGCCATTGTAGTACTCGTGAGACGCATTTATTTTTCCCATTAGTTTATGGTTTAAACATTTAGATTAAATTTTGACTTCAATTGCAATTTTTTGTGTCGCTTTTTGCCGAATAATAGTTTAGATAGCAATTGGCAAAAACCGTAAAGTGCAGGCAGAAATCTGAAATATTTTTAAGGTCGGGTGCTAAATGGAAAAAAAAAAACACTAATGGTCAGGTTGATCTTTGATATTAACCCTAAGAAATAATATGAAATTACCTTTAATTCTCCACCAAGCCTAGCATCTGATGCTAGAACACGAGCATCAACAATCTTTTTTAGATCCCTTTGCAGCCTTCGGTTGAAGTCTTTGAACATGGTTGATCCTCCAGATAACACGATATTCTACAATTGTCTCAAATGAGCTTTACGAACTTTTTAAGAAAAATAGGGAAGCTGGCAAACAATTAAAACAGGTTTTCGGTTAATCAACTAACGATATTACCTTATACAACGCTCTTCTCGTATCTATTGGTGCAGACTGAATACATTTGTCAATGACATCAGGCAGAGGGGTTGTAAAATCACTAGTGTAAATTTCAGGGTTGAAGAAGACCTGAACAAGAAAGCATAAATCTTAGAAAATTTCTTTCCCTATCCAGTTCACTTTCAAGTTTCAACCATTGAAATGGCTATATTATTTGCTACTTTGGCATGGTAGTGATTAGAAATTATGAAAAAAGAAATTTTGGCATGAAAAACTACTATAGATGTTTTCCCGGCTATGAAACACTAAATTTGACAGAATGAAAATGCTTTCAGAAACGATCTATAAACGCTAAACAAATAATGAAAAAAAGAAAGGGGAAGAATCGATCATACCAATAGAATGATTGGCAAATGTAATTTGAAGTAAAGAATCATTTTACCAAAAATAAAGCTGCGAATTCAGTAGCATGGGCTGCAGTAAAGGCCTGGTGTCATTATGTTATAAGAAATGGCTCGGTGGGATATTAACGAATTGGTCCATTATGAGAATGGAACAAAAAGCGGGAAGACTTAACCGTCTTCCAAAAAGAGATGCAGCTGTGGTGAAAATACAATTATCCCATTTCTGAAGCGTCTTATCTAATGAATATCAATGAAAATTGAGAAAATTTAAGATTTGATGCAAAAACGAAAAAAGATCGTGGAAAATAACCAAATAAATAAAATAAATAAAATTATAGTATGTGATGCTTGGCATAATGCCCATAAAGACAGTGAATAGAGCATACCTCGGGACCAAGGAACCGTTCATAGCCTACATCACAAGAATATGGAGCTCCAGTCTTTGGCTTAGTACCTCTCCACTGCTTAATGTACTTAGCCGGCTCTTTGTCATGCTTATTGAACTCCTGAACTTGCCAAAGAATATAGACTATTCAAATACAACCTTATTATATCTCGAGAGATAAACCGAAAGTACGAGGAAATCAAAGCCTGCAGCTTGATATGTTTTCTAGTTCTGAAGTCAGTAGCGTTAGACTGTACCTTCACAATGTCGGAACAAGTGTAGCAATACATTTCCTTCACTTTACGGGCTACTTCAAAGGAGTCCTCAGGCGGAACATTTTCCCCTCTTTCCTGCGTAGCACAAACTAGGAATGAAAAAATAATACTAGAAACAAAAAGCACAAAACAATTACTGTATTCTAGAAGGCAATTTCTAAAAACAAGGCCATCTTCAAAGACAAACTCGGTAAAAATACTTCCATTTGCTCTTGTACATATTTCAAAGGTTCATTCAATTGAAGAGATAGATCACTGGTAAATTTGAAGGATTGAAGAATCATACTCTAATGAGCTGTTGGATGAACCGAGTGACATCTTTCCCTGCAATTGGGATGGACTTAATGCTGCTCCCAATAACATAACCATCTGCAACAGGCACAACGTGAGTAGCCCCGTCTCCAACGTCCACTACAACACCTGTCATCTCACACTAGAAGAAGTATTGAAGTATAAGAAAAAACAAGAATTCATCTTGATTATGTGGTACAAATTTTATACTATTGTCTCTCATGTTTTATCTGCGAAAAACTTAGAACGACATTGGCCAAGGGCCCAAGACTAACCATTCAATCTCAAAGATGAGGATTCAGCACGAGAAAAGAAGCGCAGTTGATCGGTGAACGACCCAACTCAACAACAATATCTCCTCGTTAGAACTATCTACCATTCACATGTCCACAAGTCAATGTTTGGTGTTGTTTCAAGATTTTCCAGGACGGATTTGGGATTTCAACTACATTTGTTTCGGGCTTAGGGGCTAGATTTTGTAGTCCATTATCCTACCCTATTATTACATCTACCAAATATTATTCATCTACTTTTTCATTTCTAGTAACCCCAATCTTTATCTTTTACTTTTCATTTCCCAATACATTTCTTCCCAATATAATACAAAAACAATATATCTTTTCCAGCATTGACATCTACAGTAAAATCCTAGTATCCTACTCTACGTAATTTCATAACGAACATACAATTTCACTATTCATCAATAGTTTACAGTCTCAAGATTTCAAAGTCGGACTTTCCTGGACCTACTTAAGCTCTCTCCAAACACTACCTTGGAGACTAGAGACAGTTTGTTGCACATGATCTATTCAATGATTCCAATTATAATAAGGACTAGCTTTCAGACCAAATGTTCATCTATTAACAAAAAATTCTTATCACCAGATGCAACTTCAAACAATTAGACATCAATTCAGTTTGCAATAACTACATTGCCTACAACACATCTTCATCGGACTTTTGCCACAGGTCATATAATTCCACACCTCACTACAAACATCTACGCTATGATCCAATTCCACAAGGACAATGTCTAAATATCAAGAAAGAATCGAAAAGCTCATACTCGAAGATTACCAAAGAGAACACCAACCTTGGATGTTGTGTACCCTGCAGCCAAAGCAAGAACAGGCTGCACCGCTATATAGAGGCCCGGAACATTAAATGTCTCAAACATGATCTCTCCGGTATACTCCCGACTCTCCGGCGCAGTCAAAGGGCTCTCAGTCAACAGAAAGTAGTGATCCTCTGGGTCACACCGTAGATAGTTAAATATACACTGCTGCCAGAACTTCTCCATTGAATCCCAATTATCAACCTGTCCATACTTAATGGGGTAGCTCAAATTATAAGTGGTGTTAGATTTAGATCTAGACCATGCCTCTTCACCTATATAGAAATCCAGATCCGCCATTACCCCTGCGCTATGCTGCCCCAACCAACTGCTGCCTTTCGTAGAACTCGGCCGAGGCTGGTTGACGAATGAATCGTTTACTGCAACTACAGTTGGGACAATAAAACATGGCTCTACATTTCCAGCAAAACCCATTTTAGTATACCTGCAATTGAAAAAAATTCAACCTTTAGCAACAACACCCACATCAAGATAAGCAGACCCACGTGGAAGATCACTTCAGATTATAAAACTCGACTCATTGAAGCATTTCATCAAACAGTTCTACTGCGATATGAATAGGGAACTAATTCAGATTACAAGACTCGATTCATTGAAGCATTTCATCAAACAGTTCTACTGCGATACGAATAGGAAACGAAATCAGACAAATACCCGGTGCCGTTGTCGATGACTACAGCAGGACGCGAGGTGGCAGAGTCCATTAGCTAGAGAGAAGATGATCTGTGATTGATATACCAGAAGACTTCTAAGAAATACAGTGATCATGATCGTTGAAATACGTTTGGTGGGAGTGAGTGCGACTAATCAACCGCGGGTTGCTGAACTCATATACAAAAGTAAAGGAGAGAGGAACAGTCATGAAATTCATCACCACGAAAAGCAATCCGCCTCAGTGCGAATCATAAAATTCCTTTGTTTATCGTTTCTTTTGCTATTATTGGCAATGGAAACAAGCAACGGCTCTTAGGTGGAATTTGATGTGATGTGGGGTGACATAAAGCAGATCTGCTGCTGTTTGTTTTGTTGATGAGTAACAAATATGGTGGGGATTTGAGCTATGGTGAATTTTTGATGCTGAATAGTAACTTCTTGAATGGGATGGACCGACGGAATTCTCAATTGTCGAGATCTCTGTCTGTGTACTTTGACCTTCTACAGTTCAATCATGGGTTTACCTTCAGTATAGCCATTTTACTGTTCTTTTTAATTTCTTTTTCTTTTTTCTTTCCCCCCTTGAGATACTCTTTTTCTAAATTCCAGCTACGGCCTTCTTTGGGAAGGTGACAAGATCGGCTGTTTTCGGATCGCTTCGAATTATATATTTATTAAAATATATAGTTATTATATTTTAAAATATTTATTAATTTGGAATTATGATCGGAACAACCGTGTTTGTGTAGAGTTGATTTTGAGTTTCACGTTATAAATTTGGATCGATTCGGTTATCGTGTCAGGTTAGGGATTGCTACCTCCTACTTGGATCATATAAATCTTAATCGAAATACCATCATCAGGCCAACAGGACCAACCTGATAGACCAATGACCCGATGGCAGTTTTAGAAAGCTTCAAAAGTCTGATGTGGCAGAAGCTGGAGAGTGTGACTCTCCTTTTATATATATAGATTTGATTTGATTCAATCCATCGTAACTCCCTACTCCAGAAACCCTTTTCAATTCCAGATATTGAATTTGTTACATTATTGGTGATCGAATTTTGGTCCAAATTTTCAAATCATCGAAAACTAAATGAATTAGTATCAATGTTGTAAATGTTATTAGACACTAATCGGACGATAAATTAATACCGAGCGTCAAATCAAGGTCTAGATGAGGGCATAGTCTAGATTAGCCCGGATGAATCGAAAAAAAGGGAAAATTGTCCGAAAGGTCCTTTAACTTTTACGTCTTGACAAAAGGTCCTTTATTTACACCATTTCCTCAATAGTCCTGTAACCGGCAAATTTTTTTTCCAAATAGTCCTGTGACCGGTTTTATCAGGTTGCACAACCGGTCATGGCCACGTGGCGTCCCATTTACTG
>JAUEKW010118433.1:0-12081 GCA_032274785.1 Ajuga reptans
CTGAGAAAAGTAGCTGAGGAATGTAAAAAATGTGTGTTAAGCCCCCAGCAACTATTAAAGACAAACACATGCTGGAGGTTGAGGCTGTCTCAAACCAACTGTGCAGAAACCCATCCAAACACAGCCTAAAAGACATCTACTTATTTATAAATCACAAAACCTAATTCTGCATAAAAAAATACTTTATTTGTTGCTTATATCTGAATACTATATTTGAAAAAGTGCAAGGGTACCTATGCTATAAATTATTTTTCGTTTTCTTAAATTAGTTTTTTTTTTTTTTTTGCCTAAGCTCGATTTTATACAAAGCATTCTATATCATATACTTCCCCGGTTTTATCGTTTCAACTTATTAAAGATTTTTTTAATTACGTATCAAAGAGAGAGGGTGGATAATTGAGAATGTGATTATAAGGATTAATAAGAGAGAAGGGGATTACTGAGGAATATTTTTGTCAATTCTTAATTCATCCACTTCATTGTAAAATGTCAATTGGAAAGAAACGGAAGGAGTACTATTTTCCATTTTTCTAGTTGTAATTCTAACTTAGGATAAAACATAAACCCTCAATTAATCTCTCTCTTTCTTCTCAAACTCTTCAAATTCCACTATTTTCTTTATATTATCTCTATTTTCAATTATTAAATAATAGTATCGGAATAAACGTGAATAAAAACTAAAAATACTATTTTCCATTCTTCTAGTTGTAATTCTAACTGGCTTTTTTTTTTTAATAAATATAATAAGGTGGGGTCTGTTTAGATTCTGTGTTGGTGGGTTGTGCAATCGATGACACATGTATTCACTTTTTCAAGGCCTGAGACATTTTTCTGTTTATTTTTTCTATTGTTGTCCCAAAAGTAGATTCATCATGTCGTGCCAACCTTGATCACATCAATATCATATGCCTCCCAAAACCGAAAGTATTCATCATTTTTTTTGTTTTTGTTTATTTCGATGAAATCATTTTGTAATTATATTTAAACTCTCACATTCAACATAAATGATTTTCGGAACAATTTTAGTATTAAATTTGGAACCCGTTTCATATTCCCACTTCACAATAAATGCTTCAAAATGCAATGAAAAACTTTTCTTAAAAGAAAATATAGAAAGGGATTTGTTTCTTTTCCCCGGTATGTGTCTATTGTCACACATCTACCCCATGGGGTAGCCCTAAATTTTTCCAAAATATGGACAGATCTAGAATTTCTCTCGAGTTTTTTAATTATATATAGAGTATTGGAACACAATTTTATAGTTAAGGGAAGCGAACTTTGAAGAACTAAGAATGATGAACTCTTACATACTAATAATAAAGATATCGACAAAAATTATTAGATAAATTTACATGTAAAAACATTATTTAAGAAGACGACCGCCACCCCTTTGCACGCACCCTCCCCCTAAATCCATCCCCACACGGAAATGAATCTAGAATTTTATGTTAAGGTAAGCCAGTCTTTTTATATTATAATTATAAAACAAAACAAGAAAAGCAGAATATATAAGGACATGAACTTTTATGTATTCAAGTCCTAATTAAGTACATAATGTGGCTATGTTTGATTGCGGTTGGGAAAGACTGAGGTACTGTTGGCTGGGGTAAATAAGTCGGGAGTAAATAGAGAGAGAATATAGAGAAACATGTCTTTTCAATTACAAAAATGAGAGGAAAGTTAAAAAACACACAACTGTCAATCTACCACAACCAAATAATGGCCCAAATCTTACCCATGTCAAAGAGGGATCAAATCATCTGTTCCAAAATCCGTATTCCACTTTGTGTTCCACACATTGTGGAAGTGACACATGCCCCATAACTTTTTAAATTATAAAATCATGGGACACGTGTCACTTCCATAATGTGTGGAACACAAAGTGGAATACACAATTTTGGAACAGATGATTTAATTCCTGTCAAAGATCACCACGTTGCCCCCAACGTCAACCGAATGGGGGCAACCCTAATCAAACATAGCCTAAAGATATCGTATATGAATTTGATTGTCACATGATCAGGTGTTCACTATAAAAAAACGCTACATACAACAAAACAGACACACATATACTTAAAATCTCTTATAATAGGATTATAATTTGGAGATGAAAGATTAGGTCTAGAACCCAGGACACCCCTTGGCTAAAAGTAATACCATCGAACTACAAGATAGGAAAAAGTAAGAAGATAATAACGGGCTTACAATTTAATATATATGTGTTTGATGTGGAGGAAACCAGCAACAGCACCCCAAAATAAGATCTCCACTATAACAAAGGCCATTGTACCCCACTTCTCAGAATGTAACAGCCACTGCAATACCCTTTCCAACAAATCAACCTACAAACCAATGTGAATTTTTCAGCAATAGCAAAGCATTAAAAGTATAGGACCACTTTGGAAACAAACTAAAGTTATAAGGGAGTAGGGACCCAATTATGCATCTTTCCAATATGAACATCTAGTTGGTCACGAAGGATGAATAAATAGGACGACAAGCAATCTTTTTTAGGGAATTGTAATGTCAAAAAACAAATTTAATTATTCGATAAATGAAAATAAACGACTAAATAAATCCTAAATCGATAAGGAAAACAGAATCAAAATAAACTCAAACTCTTAAATGATGGATTATTGGGCATCTTATTCTCCACAGATCTAGCCCAATTTACCCACAATTATGAGCAAATGAATTCTTACAAAATTGGTATGTTTGTTTGTGGTTAAAGGGATGCATGACAAATCTACCCACGGTAACCTTGCTATGGCAGTCCTAACGAATAGTGTAAATTATGTGTATTTTTTGGAATCGAGTAAGGGAGGAGGGAGAGGGAGAGAGTAGTATGTGGTGGCAAATTATTTAGAGGGAGATGGTAAGATTGAATACACCTACCCAAAAAATGAGTCAAATTTACAAATGCAAAATTGTATCGGCATAAACACACATAGCCCTATAATATAGCACAAGAAATGGCACAAGAGTGAGATTAAGACAATCACCAGATTGTTTTCGGGTGAACGCCAGTAAAAACCTTGCAGTGCAGCCGGAAATATGTCGCAGGCAGCCAAAGCATAAACAACCAATGCATTCATTCCCATCCACTGAAATATTACAGTTGGCTTTCTTATGCATTTTATATCAACCTGCACCATAGAGTTAACTCGAGTGTGAATATTGATTAATAAGAAACGGAAGTTGTAGAAAATCAACACATAAATTAATAATGGCTAAACTCACGATGAAATAAATAGCAGTGATTAGGAGACCAGATGCTCCGGCTGTAATAAACATGTAACTCAATGTGTACAGTGGTTTAGAAAAAGGAATGCCTGAAGAACCAAAGAATACAGCAATGTTGGTGAGGGCCAACCATACAAGTGGAAGTTAAACGCAAAGAGATTTCTATGAAAAGTCACAATACCTAGAATATTTAGAAGATACCCCGAGATCAAAAGAGGGAGCGATGATATGAACCAGAAAATTGCCCTGTTCATCTGGTCCTGTAGGAATATATTGGAAAGTGTACGATGATGAACATCCAAAAATACAAGAAAGCAATTTCGGCGGGCCTGTATTAGTGTTTGCAAGCAACACAAAATGTGTATTACCTTACAGTGTACAAGAATATGTCCATAATGCAGCCCAAGGAAACACGTAATGGCGGCCATCAAAGAGCTATAAATTCATTTAGTAACAATGGGAAAATGAGTATCTAACAGAGTGGAGTTTTCTATTATCAATAATTAGCAACTTAAAGTACAAAGCAATGGCAAAGCTTGAAGACTATATAAGAAAGGCCATAGGGTCGCAAATCTAGGCGAGGATCTCAGATAAGATAGAGAAACTTTGGGTTAACACACAGACCAGTTTCCTTGGCAACTCAATAATAAGATGGACAAAAGAACACGGCGAAATAGGATGGAAAAAGAATCATTTTGCATATCCGCTTAACTGAATAGTATCACTATCGCATGATATGCAGAGATGAAGCCAGGATCGGAGTCGCTCCCAATCACATGATTAATAGGATTTCATTTTTATACTTCAATATTTTTATCGATTGAGGCCAGTGATTGATATGTTGATTATAGGAATCACATTCTAAAAGGTAATCATATTCCCAAAACCATGGGATTAAGCATTCCCTCCCTCTCATGGTATTATTTTGATACTTATCCTTCTATACCATGGGATAATTGGAGCGCAGAGGGTTGAACCATGGACCTCATCTCTTGTAGAGAAAGTCAGGTACCAACTCTCCCATGAGTGTTGGTACTTATTCTTATAAACTTAACAAACATGTTTGATACTGAATTTAATTCCATTAGCACCTCCTTTTCAGTATTTTGATTTGATGTTTCACGCCTTCAATTTATTTAAAAAATTAAAATTTATTTAATTAGAAATTAAATTAATAAGTTTATATTCTATTCAGTGTGAAGATAAATATTAGATAGAAGAAATACTTATGAAAATTATTTTTGAATTTGAATTCAATATATTTTTAACTAAAATGAAATGATTAAAATTGAATCAGATAATAAATTTTTTAAATGAAAAATAACATCAAATTGACTCATCGTAAGATTTTTGGAATTTTAAAAAAAAAAAATCTATGAAACTGAATTCGGCATTAGCATTAGTTCAATAAATTGACCGAATCACATTGAAACTATAACTTTGATACATATAAAATCTCCTTTTATGATATATCAACTCCAGACCAAGCTTTGCATTTAAACTTAACCCATAGAGCAAACCACATAAGAAGGCCATAGTGCTGTATATCTAGGCAAGGATCTCAGAGAAGATAGAGAACTTTATTGCAAAGATACAAAAACTTCAGAGCAAAGATATAGAGCAGTTTTCTAGGAAACTCAATAATAAGGATACCGAGAAAGATCACATTAAAAACAAAAAGAACAGAATCTTAATCATATCAGCTAGAGTTGATACTTGTCACTGTTACAGGCATGGCATAACAATGAACTTGAATTTCAGCTTAAGAATTAAGGGGGCTACAAATCTTATTTCACAGAAACTCAACATTTTTATCATTTCCGAAAATGTTCTATAATCATGACGACTAATGTGGATGGATTATTTCTTCTTTTTTGCAGCCTAAGTTCCTAACTGAAACCATTTTTTCGTTTCTTTCCAAACCTGATGTTGGAAATTGTTGGGATGAATTTATCAGGCAGAGGAGTTAATGAGATTGGAAGACACTCAACAACATGAAGAAATGTCAAAGATATCAAAATATGGATTCCATGACTTAATTATTCAAAAAAAAAAATTAAAAAAAAGGATTCAAAACGTAAAGAGAACCCCTTGTCCAACAGTACCCCAATTTAACCTTTGAATTTTCACTACCTGAACTGCACCAACAATAGATTTTATCTGAAAGGACGTTCTTGAAAGTGAAACATTAAAACAAACGGAAGTATCCCTGACCTTAAAATACCCTCTGGATCAAACGGAGCAAGGCACCATGCAGGAGAATTTGGTGGTAGAGGACCATAATCTGGAGAATTGACACTGCATTCCTATCAAAACAGGGCACATATGCAAAAATAAAGGATAGAAAAAGGTAACCGATAACAGAACAAACGAAGGCTTAAAGGAGAGAATGAAAATATCAACCTTTGTTCTTCTATATACAGGACGTTGATAGAGATGCTTTTCACCGAGAACAGTCCTATCAATAAAGCCAACTGCATTGCAAGGTGGTTCCAGGTTACCCCTCAAAGCACAGTGAACCTAAAATCATGAAAAGACATGATCCGCAAATGAATATAATACTTGAAAATATAGGCAACCCATGCAGCAAGTCATGTAAATTCTTTTAAGAAGATTCCTGAACACTCTTGTAGAGAAGACAGCCAAAGCTGGCTAAGGGATAGTATTGATTCAAGCAAACACAAATGACATAACATTTTCTAGCACACACTTCCAAAGTAAGTAAACTAGGTAATTGATATGTAAGTTCTCTCTTGATGTGTAAAACACGGATAAGAAAATGATTCGCAAAGAATGCCCCATAGGGATCTGAACATTGGCTCACATTTTGAGAATTAGATCCAAGCAACGATGGTGAGATCATGTTGAAGGCCCAGTTTGGAACATAAAGGCCATAAAGCAAAATCATGTACATTACACCTACAAAAATTCCAGCCAAACTGCATATAATAGATTAGCATATAAAAACAAATTTTGATTTCGTAAATCCAATAAGAAAGTCACATTTTAAGTACAAAGTCTAATTTTTTAGATATGATGAAAGAAATGACTCTTTTCCCTTACAGTAATCCTTTTCAATTGCATAATTCATGCTGAAAGAAAGAGATTATACATTGATAAATGCTCACATTTCTATCTTTGCTCAATTGTCCTCTAAATCTTGTAGGAATGTCATCTTAGCTCATCTGTAGTACTTACTATGGTTGATTATTGACTAGACTCGATTGGAACAAAAATTTTATTACAGTCAATCCATCATTTAAAATGTATTTACTCATAGTTGAGCAGCAATATTCCAACAACTAAGAGTATATACTCACATCTGGAAGGAGTATCTCTTCACAAATGCTACTGCTGAATCAACAGCAGTATTATTGACAAGCCATATCTCCAAAGCTGAAGCCAGCATATATCCAATAGCAATTCTCTGCAACACAAAAAGTTCAAAGGAGGTAATAATCAACATGAGCAGCAGAGATGAAAGATCAATGTGATGATAAAGAGCAGTTGGAACACAACCATATAAATGAAGCATAAAGGCAATTCATAGTACCTGTAGCACACCCATCAATCGTATTTTTTCGACATCAACCCCATAAGTTAGATTGCCGCGCCCATGAAAATACCCACCTAAGCACAGTTGTGACTATTGAAATTGTGATTAAAGGAAAAAGTTGAGGGTTTGGTCACTACTTAATGCGTTGGTTCCTTAAAAGAAAAATAACAAGCAACATCTACCTGTTGCATAATTCAATTACCGTGAATAACATGTAATACTTCTTGCTTCTAACACATGAAGAAATTTTAGCCCAATGTTGAGGCTAATATTGACATTTATGAAACCTCGTTACTATTTTACCTTGAAGAATCACCCCAATGAGAAAGAGTTTGATGGCTCTCAATACCACTTTCTTGGTGGCTGCTTGTCTGTTTGTCGTTTTCTGCATCATAAACAATCAAAGCCTCTTAACTACAAATTTAACTAATGCGATATGCATCGGCTGTTGCTTCTTCTGACATTGCATCAATCATCAAATAGTGCTTGGATCTTATTAGTGAAGTTCATTTCTTAACTTGAAAGAGTGTCAGATCCTATTGGTGAAGCTCACTTCTAACTTGAAGCAGTCCTTAGTTACATAAAACTGAGCTTGTTAATATGAATCAACTAAATAGAATACAATCAACATTTGAATGGAAATTTCAACAATAATGCTTCAATTCCTAGACATCAAACACCATGGGAGTCAATTCATCAATAGCAACAGTCTACTGAAAGTACCTAAAAGTTTGATTCTGAGGTATCAATTTCAAATAACATTTTCTTTTGACCATCGTTTAGTTCGACAAGCTTGAAAACCGATATTCTGTAGCTCTTTTATAGCATTGCTTGATACCTTGAACACGAGACTGACAGAAACACCAACTCCAAAGAGAAAAAACGGCATAACAAAATCGGCAAGAGTGACTCCGAACCACGGCGCATGGTTTATCGACGGAAATGCTTTTCCAGCATCATCAACTAAGATCATCAGCTATCCAAAAATTCACCAAATTAAATGTCAAAAATTAAACGAATAGTAACAACTTCCACCACCAACTACCAGGAAGAGAAATGGCGAAAAAAATCTAGTACTGCATCTGATTCAATTGTAAAGGAGACTTACGGCAACAGTGAGGCCTCGGAAAACGTCAAGCGATACAAGGCGTTGTTTAGGATCATTTGAATTCTTAGACGGCGGCTCCTCCGCCGGCGGCGGTTTAGAACATAACGTCTGGCTGCCGGAATATTCGGTGTGAGAGTTGCGAAGAAGTGGCGTCCACGCGCCGTCGGCGTCTGTAACCTCCACAATTGAAGCCATTCATCAGCTGGATGGTCTCCTACTTCCAACACACTAAATAAATCAGTAAATTGATCCCTGAATTTTTTCGCAAATAAATATATGTAAATAAGTTTTACAAGAAACCAACGTTATCGAACTCACAGATAAATGTATGTGTTTGCTTGGGTTGCAGCACAGCAGATTTCCTTTAGTCAATAATGTCTCACCAGCCTTCAAACCCAGCTGGTCAACAGTGCCTCTACTCTACTTTTTCTCAGCTGGTTTCCTTCAGTCAATAGTGCCCCAACAGCCTTCAAATCCATCCAAACTCAGCCTAAGCAAATTTAATAGAAAAAAAAGTAAGAGAAAAAAAGTCCACTACCAAGACAAATAAACGAAATATCGGCTTTACAACACTTTTTGTTGCCCAAAAAATATTACAGGGTATGTTTGTTTGTGAATGGAGGGGTGATAATTCATAATCCAATTCGACATATCTGACAAGCCTGACCCAATTTGGTACAACTTTATTGAGAGAAATAACCCGACTACAACTGATTAATTCGAAGCGATCTGAAATCAATAATTTATCCTAAAATTTAATAATATATATTTTAAATATTTTTTTTTATATATAACCAGAACCGACCCGAAATCGAAAACGAACCTGATGATCCGAAATGCTACCCTATTATCATGGAGGGGGCTTTGATATATTTATCTGTGAATTTTTTTTATTATATTAAAATCTACTTTTTTTTGGATGAAATATAGTTAAAATTATAAAATACTGTCAAATCATACTTAAAAAATAAGAAGTTATCAAAATATATTAAACAATAAGTAATAATAAATATAATTATTAGAATTCAATCGGTCGACCCTATTCAAATGGACTAATCCAAACAAACATGGCATAAGTAAATACCGACTTTAAGAGCTTAAATTAAAGGCTTTGTTTGTATAGATGGTTTATGATTACCTAATTTCAGGTTTAAATAGCTTTGTATAGAGCTTATTTTTAATGTAAAAATCTATTAGCTTTATACACAGGTTAGGGACCTGCCTCAATCCCTCCATCTTCAGATGGTTTTAGAGAAAACAATAAAAATAAAAAATAAAAAATTGTAACTTCGTAGATTTATGAAATCACTTGAATGAGCTCCAAAGTTCACTTAAATTAGAACCAAACCTCTCACCGATCAAACGCAAGTTTGAATCGACCCGTCCTCCATACAGGCGGACAGATCCGTAAACAAACATAACCAAAGGGTTGCATAGTAATTTCAACACTATATCGTTAGAGAATTTGGTTAAATCTTGAAGAAATGGAAGTAATTCGATGCTGTAATGATGTTGAAATCAATTTTTTTAGAAGAGTTTATTTAACAAATAAATCAAAATATGCTTTTTACTATAAACAACTGCTGCTACATTTTGTGGCATTTGTGCTATAGCTGATAGCATAACCGAACGTGTTTTCAAGTCATTCATTTACTAATGCATTTCAGGGAAATGCAATCAATAAATATCGGAATAAATTTATGGACAAATACAAGCAACTTTCAGAATATCTTGAGAAATCCTTCAGCGTCGACAAGTCCACCGATCTTTGCTGAAGCAGCAGCAAGAGTTTCATCGCTTTTGCAGAATGCAAATCTGATATATCGTCGACTGACATAATCTCCCGATGAATTTGTATGGAAAAATCCTGATCCTGGTACGGCCACAACCCCAGCTTGCTTAATTAATTCCTCAACAAATTCAACCTTAAAGAAATCACAAGGTCAGAGCATGTATTTCAACCCGATACTTCAATAAATAATCCGGGTTAAAACTCTTGGGAGAATGAAATCATCAGCTGTCCTAAGCAGTTTAAGTGCTTTGCAGTCTTTGCTGCAATTCAATAATCCAGCGAATACGAGTGTAAAGTAATAAAATAACTCACATCAGAAAGGGGGCAGCTCTCAGGAAGCTCTGCGAACATGAAAAACGAACCCTGAGGCTTAAATAGCATCTTGAACCCAACCTTCGCTAGCAAGTCGAAAATGCAATCTCTTTTTGATTGATAATCCTGCAAATTCCGACTTTTCAGATTTGAATTCACAAGTAAACAGTAATCATATAAATTGGGAAAAGGGTTCACTAGTGTGAACATGCCATCATTTAGTTTATACATTAGGTGCTGTAGACATCACTTATCGCACAATCAAAACCCAAAATCTTACTCTTCTTAAGAAATCAAAGTATGCAGCGGGGCATCTTAAGGCAGTCAAAGCAGCTTCCTGAAAAGGCGCGGGGGCAGAATCTACAATCTTTATATGAATGTTTCGGATTGCAGACGCAATACAAGTCGGGGCAACTGCCCATCCAACCCTCCATCCTATAAGCAATTTTAAACTTCACTGTTCAAAATGGTTTCAAGACCCCCCAGCCCCCCAAGTTTAAAAATGAAAACCACGAAATAATTAACGCAACAGGACAAAAATAAACAAACTCCAGGTGAGATTTACCTGTCACACTAAAAGTTTTTGACAAGGAAGATGTGATGATGGTCCGGAATCGCATTTCAGGAAGCGAAGCAAGTGATATGTGACTTCCATTATCATATGTTATATGCTCGTATACCTGATAAGATATTTAGAAAGAGAAAAGGTTGAGGCAGAACAGAAATGAGAAGTCTGTAAACTTCCTAATATGTCATACGTTCATTTAGTACGATTAGCTGAATATAAAAAGCAACGTCTGCTTTCATGAAAAAGGAAAAGGAGACCATGTGTATCTGTTTTAAGAAATAACTAGAGTTGAAAGACTGTTGTGCACGAGGAGATAGAGGATGTTGGAAAATCAGAACCTGTTCTCCAAGAAATGAATAATCTAGCTGGTTCAAATAAAATAATGATCTCTTCAGTTACGTGATTCAGCCAAACATATCACTAAGTTGATCAACAACAAAACGAGCAATGCACTGTCTACTTATAAAATATTAATCTCTGACAGAAAATTAATCTAATTTTTCACATGATGAAAATCAAAGTCCTCTATTCAAAACAAAGAAAAAGAAAAAAGAAAAAAAGGAATCATCACCATATATCTTAATCATACTATTGTTTGTTTAAAATTCAGCTTGAATGTTTCTAGTAGACATAAATCTTAATCATACTTCATCTGTTACAGCGAGGACATCTCTTCTTCGGCAAGCATCAGCAATAATCTCGAGCTCATCCTCGGCAAATACTTTTCCAGTTGGGTTGTGTGGACTGTGCCAATTTCAATTAGTTGAGTTCTAAAATTGGCCGTCCTTCTAATAAGCTATTTCTGACAACAGCATAATATCCATCTCAAATAGCACGATTTGACTTAACTAATGAAATATATTAATTGAAAACCTTCAAACATACTGATATCATATCTTAGTATCAATAGCTTACTAGTAGAAACTATCGTTTTTGATAAGAAACAAATCTTCCTCTAGATACGGATTTGGATCCTTTGTTGTGTTAAAACACAATGCCAAGTGTTGCGATAGCTTGATTATAAGCTAATTGAGTCACCTACACTGGTCATTTTCTTGTGTCCACAGTCCAATGATGCCTTTTAGACCACACAAGCTGATGTGTTTTATGCGTGAAAATCAAACCATACCTGTTTAACACCAACGCTTTCGTCTTGTTAGTAAAAGCCATCTCCAGTTTATCTGAATTCAAAGTCCAGTAAGGTGGATCAAGGCGTACATAAACCTGCATTTTCCGCCACCTATTAGAAAATTATCAACTAATTTATCCAAAGAAAACTAAAATTAAAAAATTGTGATGTGATTAAATCAGCTTACAGGAACTCCACCAGCAAGCCTAATGCAAGTGTCATATGTTTCATACGACGGATCAAAAAGTAGAACCTCATCGCCTTGATCGATAACTGAACCCAAAAAACACATATTATGCTCCGTAAAATCAATCCAGAGCTAAACAATTGACGAAAATTATGCATATAGTCATTTAAAAATCACAAGAAACAG
>JAUEKW010118544.1:0-12080 GCA_032274785.1 Ajuga reptans
TTAAATGATTTTTTAGAATTTTCAGATTTTTACATTTTTTAATTTCTGGATTTTTAAAAATATAATTGTATATGTTACTTTCTTTTTTAATTTTTTTTTATTTGGGCGCCACGTGTCGCCATTTTATTGGCGCTCGGCATGTGATAAGCACATGGCCTATACACACCGGATTATATAGCCGGATGTTGCAAAGTGCAAAAAAATGTGTTATACAGGTTGCAATCGGAAAAATAAATTGTTTAGGTTGCAAAGTGATAAAACGCGCATAGTTCAGGTTGCAAAATGTAATTAACCCTTCTCTCAAACCTAGAATTTGACGTTTAGAATTAGTTAATTTTATCTACTAATTCATGTATTAATCGTTGAAGGTTTATAATTCACTGGTTGAATAATCTGAACATAAAATTAAATCCGGTAAGTTAGAAGATAGCTTATAAGATCTTTAATAAGTTTTCCAAAACGGAAAAACTTAGGATGTGTTTGGATGCGGCTGAGGAAGGCTGATGTAGTGTTGGCTGGGGTAAATAAGTTGGGGGTAAAGAAAGAGAGAAACCTGTTTTTTCAATTACAGGGGAGAGAGAAAGGTTAAAAAGCACGCAACTGTCAACCTACTACAACCAAATAATACCCTCAATCTTACTCATGTCAAACATCACCATGTTGTCTCCAACATCAACTAGATAGGGGCAACCCTATTCAAACATGCCCTTATTGGATTTTTAACAAAGTTGAGATAAATTCCTAGAGCAAAAGAATAAATGATATCTAATTTAAAAGAATATAAAAGAAATTAATGTACTCGTGAGATTTTTGATGCAGCGCAAACTTATGGGAAAGCGAAGCTAACTCTACCTTAAAATCATAGTTGAGAGTGGAGTTCGTCTGACCCTTTTGTTGTGTCATGGGATGCCTACATCTTAGGTTTACCAGCCACCAGACATCCTTAGACTTATTAGACACTAGAGAGTCCTCATTTCTGGTTTTCCAGGCCTAGATTGATGATCATGCACCATCCACCCTGCCTTAGACTCTCGGTTTTCCAGTACATTAGTGGCTCTGCATCACCCGCTCTCCCTTAGAGACTTTTGGTTTCTCACGGACTAGATTGATGACTCTATATCATTCACCTCTCTTAGAGTTTTGGCTTCCAAATGCTAGATAGATGCACCTACATTCTCTACCCACTCTTGAAAACTCTCGCACTCTGGCTATGATGTCAATCTAATGTAGGAGTGGAGTTAGACTCTATTTCTCGAGTTCATTCTACATCAGTTTTAGACTGATGTAACTTTAATTTCTATTTCCAATAAATCTATTTTTCATACAATTAGATGCTTCTAAAGGTTTAACTATACAATAGTCTTGAGTATAATTGGTCCATATCACTTTATCTTATTATATTTACAGAGTACAATGATTCACCACAAAGTAACTATTAAGAGAGGGCAAATAAAATGGTAAATAAAAAAAATATACTCCCTCCGTCTCAAAAACAAATTAACGTTTCTATAACTATACAGATGGGAGTACAAGCTAAGTAAGCATTATTGAACATGAATGCTGAGCTAAAAGCAGTAGCAGCATGCAAATCTTCTTCTTAAATTTCAGTGATATCAATCTCAACATGATCTGCTGGTTTTGGATTAGGAAGGTACAACATTTCCGCGTTCGGATTAACCAATTTCCATCTGAAAATCGAACCGAAAACTCGTTATACTCGTACTTATAACATTGTTCTGTAATAAATTTTGACAGCTAAATTTTCAAGAAAATGGTAACTGGTTGAATGAAATTAATGTTCGTTATGATCACCTGTATCGTACAACCAGATGATGCAGCAAAACAGCAACTTGCACTCGAGCAAGCATGTTTCCGGGACACATTCTTGATCCTCCTCCGAACACAAGATATGATCCGGGCTTTGCCGGTTCCTAACGAAGCAATTCCAGAGACAGACATAGACTCATGTCATATATATGCAAAGTGTTTCATCAGTATCATTTTTATTTTTAATAATTTTTGCCTTACATTCCATCTATCTGGATTGAAGCACATAGGGTCATCAAAATTTTCGGGATTTGTATGAAGGTACCGAATCCAGCACGCCACCTGCCAACCTTTCGGAATTATGTAGCCTGTTCGAAAGAACAACTATTAGATAATTAAAAAGCTTTAGACTTTATACAGTGATCAATTCATGGCATTACCTCTGTATTCAACATCTTTAGTAGCAGTCCGAAAAATGAATGCTGATATGTTAGCCAATCTAATTACTTCTTCCACCACCTAAGTACAGTTAGATATTTAGCCGCTTCAAGATAATGCAGATTGTGCAAAGTGGTATGTATATACTATTCTGTATACCTTACTCGTATACTTGCACGACGCAATATCTTCATATGTGACGAAGTCACCATTCAATTTCTTGGCTATCGGTGTGTGCTCTTCCTGCAATTAATAGTGTTGGCCATTTTAGAAAAGAATTAGTCGATGATAAGGCATAGCGCGTCTAGTTTTACCCGAAGCTTTTCCAGAACATCAGGGTACTTGGCAAGATAATAGACAGCCCACATGAGAGCAACAGAAGTGGATGTATACCCTGCTACAACAAGGATTACAATGTTATCAAGAACCTCAATGTCAGTTAATCGTTTACCCTCTTCATCCGTCATTTTCATTAGCCCTTCCATTAGATCGTTTTTGGCCTCTGAAGCTTCATCCTTCTTCCTTTTTTCCAACTCCTCTCTAAATATTGCCATTGCTTTCTCACGACACTGTGCAGTGTACGTGCAATTTTCATCAGCAAAACAATGTCAAAGTAATGTACAATTATGTATAAGAGCACTGCCATTAAGCTACTACTTTGATATGGTGAAGTGTCATTAAGGTCATCACATCCACATAAACGTGCTGAGTAGAAAAGTGCGGACCTTGAGAGCATAGTGAAGAGTAGTTCCAGGAAAATCGAGAGGATAAGCTCTAAATCCATCAATTACACCTGTAAATAATTCTTCTAGGGTATCCAAAACATGGCCTGGCTCAAAGCTTGCAAAATACTTTCCAGTGTTCGCAAATGTGATCTAGAGAGAGAGAGAGAGAGAGAGAGAGGAGACTTCCTCATGGTTTAGTTGTTTATGTACAATCATACAATGCTTATTTCGTCAACAAATGAAGGGTGATTTTACCTTCCTTGCTTCCTCATATGCCCTGATTCTACCTTTCTGCGACCATAATTTGAGGGCAGCAATTAACCGAGGTTGCACCATGAGGGTGATCTTACGGAGCGCATCAGGTTGATTGGCAGCCCTTAGAACAAGGCTTCTAACTCTGGCATGAGAAGCACCTCCTACAGCTGCCAGTGATGCACGTCCCACAAGATCCAAAGATGGCCATTCCAAAGAAAAGCTCGATGCTGTTTGCAACACGAATTTGTTGGCGGAAGGGGTGCAAGCTATAATGGTTGGTGAACCAAAGAGGTGTGTTCTATAGAGCCCTACTCCATCACCATACCTAGTAAATCACAACAAAATATTTGAGTCTTGTTTGATAAGTTACTTAATGATGAAATAGAGGATCATTCAATCTGTCAAAGTCCTAGTGAACTCAATCAATATCATAAGTTTCTGCTTATTTTATCAATAACAAGAGATACATAAACAATACAAAGAGAGCTAGTAACAACATACTTGCTACGTTTAGCATTGATGAAGTCATCAGGGCGGCGAAGGACCTTGAAGTACCAAAGAAACGCGAGCATCTCCCCGAGGAATGGTATTCCCATATAGCCCGGGGGGAGCTTTGCACCGTGCCGCCAGAGACTAAACAGCAGAGCATACCAATAGTCATTCCACCACAAGACCAATCCAACACCTAACGGCAGCAAGAATGCTACCCATAAACCGGTTGTTGTGTCCATCACAATGATCCAGTTAGTACTATACTGCAAATGGAAGCTAAGATAACATTGTAAATGAAACCAGCCAGTTTGTATGTATATATATATGCTGCAAAAATGATACCTTAGTGATGATTCTCCAGCATTGAGGGAGCTAAAAGACAAACTTGACCTGCCCATATAAGAAAGAAAGTGAGAATATTTTCGAATTGGCATTTTGTCGAATAAGTAGAGCTCAATCTGATTTCCACTACTGCTGCAGCCAATAAATGAGTTAATAGCAGAGACAAATAAAAGGCTGGAATCACAATCTATTACGATAAATAAATATAAGTTTATATGTTAATATACAGACATCCCCCATAAGCCATAACACACACTGCACATATATAAGGGTTGATATCAAAATGTAATCTTAAGATATGAATATTTTTCACTTTGGTACTTAAAGAATTTTCTTTTTCTTTTTTTTCAGTTGAAATTCAAATTGCACGTTTTTTTTAGGAATGTCAATATTATCTGCAGGTAGGGTTGCTCGACGGGTAAGGGGGGCAGGCATTACCCGAACCCGATATTTTAGAGATCGAGTTGGGGAAGGTACGGGTACGGGTATAGAATATTACCCGTTTACTTTACCCAATTGCCCTACAAAAATTTATATTATTTTATAGGTTATATGTTATATAATTAGCAATATATATAGTGTATTAAGTTTATAATATATTATTTATCATTTAAAATAAAATATAACATTATATATTATATATGCTATTTATGATTTATTTTATCACATTATATATGATATATACATATTATTTATTTATATTTTATATATCAATCGGGTTGCTCGAATACCCGCGGTGACCCGATTGCCTGACGGATATTACCCAGATCCTAATCGACCCGTTTACTTCCCTAGTTTTTATCAGTTTACAACTTCTAGCTTATTTTTCCAACAAAAATTCATTTTTTGTTATTTCAGTAATTTCTCTAAAAATTCAATAAAATTTTGTTAAAAGAACTTTTAGATATCTAAAACATTATTTTGAAGAATCTAAAATTAATTTAAAAACTCTCAAACTCTTTTTAACCTAAAAATCATATAAATCCCAATAATACGAATTCATTCCTTTTCTTTTCGAAACGATAGTTTATAGAATTGAACTCAAACTAAAATATAATTGAAGTCTATTGACTTAATGTCTTTTGGAATCCAAAAAAATCAAAATAGACACCGGAGTAGGGATGTCAACTGGTAGGGTAGGGTACAGGTAAGTCTTCCTCATACGCATATAAAATGTCCTGCCCATACCCTATCCTATTACCCTATTTTTTTCTTCGGGTAGGGTACGGATAAAACCCAATGAGTATGCGGTTCTACTATGTATTACATAAAATTTAAAAAAAAAAAATACAGTAATAGATCAAATAAGCAATAAGAAAGAAAAAAAAATTAGACTGTAAGAGTGAAGTCAGAACCAGAAGAAAAATGAATAAACATAAATATCTAATTCTAATTCTATCTCATTAATTTCTTAATATGTAGTGTCAAAAGCTATTTTTTTTTACTCTTAAATTCATAAGTCAAGAATCATTATTTCTTTGTATTTGATGCATTTTATATACATATATTTTAATATATATTACATATATAGTGAATAAAAATTTATATTTATATGTATCGGGTAGACGGGTATGGTACACGTGTCGGGTAACTGGGTATGACACTAAATTCATACTCTACCCTTACCCTATTAAAATCGAGCGGGTATGGGTTATGCCCTACCCATTACCCTAAAATTTGGGCACTACCCTACCCGTTTACAATTTTACCCGCATGTAACTCTATCATGCGGGTAAAACTGACATCCTTACACCGGAGGACCAACCCTTCTGGCCTTCTGGATGGACTTAAATGACACGTGAATCCAATTGTGGAATATCCCGAACAAGAGGAACTGACCCCCCTAAAAATACTAGTATTATATAAAAAATGTTAGCAAATTAAATAGTAACCAAAATATATTATATATACAACTTGGCAGAAAATGACAAATGTTAACAAATAGTAACCAATATATTACACAACTAGGTAGAAAATGACAAATGTTAACAAAAAAGTATCCAAAATTTGTTAGGATAGAAAATGACAAATTTCAGACGACGCCGTCGTGGCCGCTTAATATATTAGTAACTTCCCTAAAATAAAAGGTGTAAGAATTTTGAATTGGTTTATTCCAAAATAAAAAGTTAACTAAAATAATAATTTTATTGCTAAACATAAAATTAAATCTGGTGAGTTAGAAGGTAACTTATACTCCCTCCGTTCTGGAAAAAACGTGTCATTACAGTTTTTTTTTTGAAAAATTAAGGATGTCTAAAAAAGAAAAGTATATCCTATAAAATCCATTTAATTGGAGTATGTTTTGTGAAATAAAGAAATTAGTAACTAAATTAAGTAGGTTGTTTAGGGTAATATTGGAATAATTGTGATTTTTTTGCTAAAATGACACTTTTTTAGGGAGGTACAAAGATCACAATCCTCTTTTTTTGTTACGACCAAGTTACAATCTCTAGGATGACATTTTTTTTCAGAACAGAGAGAGTAACATCTTTGATTAAGAGGTTGTTTGGCTGAGTTTATAAGCTCTCCAAAATATCTTATACGATGTTTAAGACCTTATAAGTTCATTCAAATTGTTTGACAACATTTTTAAAATAAGATCTTATTTCATCTCAAAATAAGTTGTTAACAACTTATAATCTATTTTTTTTTAAATATAGAGGGTCCAACTTATTTCTCAAATAAGATCATATTTTAATTAAATACTTCAAATTTTATTATTCTAATTATAAAAATGACATTATTAACATCTTATTCCAACCAAACGCTGCAACAACTTATTTTTAAAATAAAATTTAACATCTTATAAGCTCTAAAAATATCTTATAAGATGTTAGAACTTACTGATTTTTTAACGATTATGATAAATTTCTAGATAGAGTAAAAGATATCTAATTTTTAAAAATTACTATAAAAGAAATTGATAAATCCTTGATATTTTTTATGTTGTGTGAACTTGTGGGGAAGCGAATTTGAGTCTACTTCAAGATTATTGTTAAGATTGGATGTTTGCTCTGTCCTTTTTATATAAGGGTTACGTTGCATTATAACCTGATGTGAGATGCTTTCTTTTTAGACTTACGAGTGTTATGATGCCAATCTGATGCAGGGTCCTAGAGTCCACGCCACATCAATTTAGACTTATGTAACTTTAGTTTCTATTTCCGATAAATCTATTTATAATTCGATTAGATGTTTTTAGGCTATGTTTGTTCTAGAGTGGCCCCATCGGATGTGAGATGGGGCCATCCTTACATCCGGGCTGAGTGGGATGGGGATGGGCTTTGCCCCATCCTACTTCCATCCTATTAATAAAGTGGCCCCTGACACCCCCACAATCTCCCCTACGCCACCATCCCATCGTATTTGTTGGTTTCTCTCTCTGAGGTCTCTTCATCTGCTCTAAATCAGATTCTCTCTATTGTTTCTCTCGAGAGCAACCAGTTTTATGAGATGGAAGGTGTTAATGGTTTCTATGCCTTGACTGTTACCCACCGTTAATGGCTTCTCTCTGAAGCCAACCCTAACGTTGAATAGTTTATCTCTTTCCGTCTCTTTTTCTGTAAACTTGAATGGCTTGCAACCACCCAAACTGTGGGTAATAAATTTTGCTGTGAGTGGTTTGGCTGTTTATGCAGAGAACAATATCTCTGCTCTACAGATTTGCCCTCTGTGCGAAGAAAATCGGCCCAGATAGCCCTCCCGTTTTCCCTACTCCCCGTAGACTGCATAAAGAATTGAATTGATACGATTTGAGTCTGTATGTGTGTGATTTTTGTCTGTTGTGTGTTTGAATGGATGTTTAAAGTTGTAGATCTGGTTCTATTTATATGTCCTTAGTTATGGAGAACACTTCTACCCCAACTCACACAATCCACACACTGTGCACCTCGTTTACGGCTTTCGGAGAAGAAAGAGGACGGTCCCCTTCTCGGAAGAGAAAGTTGGAACGCCAGGAACGCTCGCCGTCCGTAGAGTCCGTCCAATCCTCAGCCCCTCTACCCCGTCGTCGTCGTAAGGTGCCAATTTATTATGCGATATGTCTAGTTATTTCATTCGATTTGTATTTTAGATTTGTTTGTCTGTCTCTGTTCGAGTTGTGTTTTAGATTTATTTATCTGTCTCTGTCTCTGTCTCTGTTAGATTTAGAGTTATAGCATATAACTTGTTGCATGCGTTGTTTGGATTTAGGTTTTCGCTCACTGATTTGGTGTTTTTGTGTATAGCTCTCATTTTAAAATTGTTTGTTTTATTTGTGATATGTTTTGTGTTTGTTTGTGACCCTGCTCTCGGATGAATTGTACTTGCCAAAATATACAATTTTCCAGTTCTCGGTTTGGGCTGATTGTTCTCTTGGTTTTTGTTTGTTTATCAGTAGCATGTGTTTGTGATGGTTTGGGTTTATCATTATCATTAGCATGTGTTTTCCTGGAAGCAATTCTGTTTGTGATGGTGTGTGATTCAGCACTTGGAAAATGTAGTAACAGTCAACCATATGCATCTGTTTCCAGTTCTCATTTTGGGATTATTGGATTCCTGGTCTATTGCTGTGAATTTACAATGTTGATGTATTATTTGTGTTTACTGCACTCGAAGACCCTGCCTATAATATATGTCCAGTTCTGAATATTGATTTTGGGTTTATTACTGGTGCTTGGATTTGTAATCGGTTTATGCCTTCTAAATTTGGAATTGTCATGCATGTTAAGACAAGTCTAGTGTAGAAAACTCATCTTGTTCGGGGTTCCGAGACCTATTGAGTCGAGGAGTAAGTCATTCCCCCTTGATGAGTCTAGGGCATTTCGTTTTATATTTACTTGTTGTAAACTTTTTTTCCAATACATTTTTTTACATGTTTATGTCGTGGGGGGGGGGCCTGGTTTTTCCATTGGTGTCATATGCCAAGTCAATCTCTTTGTTTTTTGTTTGTTTTTAGCAGTGTGTTTCCTGTGTATTTTTTTTGCTGTAATTTATGTGTGCTTGTTGTGATCTTGTTGTTTAGATAGGTAGAATACAAGAGTTTGGTTAATATGACAGCATATAGTAAACTGGATCTAATCTACTGAAAATGGTTAAACTAAATTAATTAGATTAACCTTAGTTAGAAGATCCAATATTTGGTCTAGAATGATTAAATGATGTATGAGAAGGTAGCATGTTTTTTGTTTTGTAGAGATCCACGGATGTACATTTTTTTAAATTATATTGAAGTTGTGATGATTTATTCTTGGTTAAATGTATATTTTGTTGTACGTGCATTTTTTTATTTTGTTTTTCATCTACCAATATAATGCAAGCTTACAAAGATTCATGTAACGGATATATCAACTGAAATATATCAATGGACAATATTTACAATGATGCATGTAACAGATATATCAAGCTTACAATGATGCATGTAACGGAACGTTCAATGGACAATATTTACAAAAATTATCTTGGTCAGATAAAATAATATCGAATTTACAAGTTTGATAAAATTAGATATGCACATTTTTCGACAACTGAAAGTATAATACATTATCTAAGCACCTAACAATTCAACATATTTTAAATTGAAGATGTCTAGGACAACTAACGTTGAGAAGGTTATTTGGGGCCGGGACAATGAGAGCAACTACGTCTTTCTATGCCATCAAGAATACCTAAACGGACAACTTCTTACCACCACTTTTTCCAACCAAACCCTAGTGACTATATGCATCAAAGTGAATGCAATGGCCACTGACCGTAGCGTTTATGAGGTACACCATCTCAAGACTAAGTGGAAAAATCTAAAAAAGGCTTGGAAGTTGCTTTATGACATTCGGTATAAGAGGGGGTCGGGTCTTGCCTGGGACGAATCTTTGGGGACAGTTATTGGACCAGATGATGTTATGGAACAGATCTATGCGGTACAATTCTAACTTTTTTGAAGCTACAATTTAAATTACAAGATTTGACTCTCAAACATTTCACAAAAATTAATTTGTAAAATATTTATTAAACTACTCGTAGGAGAATCGTGATAATCGTGGGATCATCCGACGTGGCCTCCCCTACTTTAATCTATGCACCGAGATGTTTGGACACAACACGGCGACTGGGTACGGGGCTAGGTCGAGTGGAGATGGTCCGGAAGACGAGGATGAAGGTGATGAGAATGACAACCCCTTCGAGGGTGAAGTGCCTCCAGAACTAGTCGGCCAAGAGGGAATTGGAAATGCACGTATTCCAAGTCATCGTCCTGCGAACCGTATTGCCGAGCGAAAGGCTGCTCTCACACGATGCCTTGACACTTTCAATGATTATCTCTTGGAAAAGCGTGAGCATGCATCTGAGCAGCGGGGCGAGTACGAGATTTGTTTGGACATGGTGCGTGGCATAGACGGAATTTCGCCCATCGCACTGATAAAGGCTGGAGAGAAGCTGCAGTTTGAGTCCGCCCGTCGTATGTTCTGTGCTTTTACCCCGAATGAGCAGCAGATTTGGGTCAAGAGTCTTATCTGAAGACCGATACCCGGCCCAACGCATTTTCCCAATGAATCCCCACTCCCCGTTTATTTGGCGATTTGGGTATCTGTATGAATTATGCAGCTCCTGACCATGCTACAATCTTTACTGCTTCCTGTCTTCCCTTTTTTTCCCCTTGTGTGTGTAGGGCTTCGTTGGCCTTAAGCCAACGTTATTATATTAGGATTTAATTCGAACTAATTAAGTGGTCGGTGACCCAATTTTCCAACATGTTTCCAAACTTGATTGATCTATTATGTCTTATATTTTCGTACAAACTGTGAAACATAGCATAAAATATCTAATAAATTAACGAAATTACTTAAAACTTCTTATCTTTTAGCAAAAAAAAATGGACCCTAATTAGGAGCACATTGATAACGAGGAAGAATATGTAACAAGATCTGTTGGCCAAGTACTATTTCCTCTTATGTCCGAACGGGAAAGTATTCGGCGTCACACTTCTCGCTTACCGGGAAGTGATTGGGTAGGCGAACTTATCATGGGGACTGAAGATTGATTTTTGACAATTTGAGATTGACTAAGCCTACCTTCTTTGCTCTCGTCAGCTTACTGGAATCGAGGGGCTTAATACATGATTGCAAGCAAACTCGAGTTTCATGCTTTGAATCAGTTGGAATCTTCATGAGAACGACGGCGATGCATTTAAGGCACAAAGACTCTATGGAACAATTTCAGCATTCATCTCAGACGATTAACCATCACATCCGTCAAGTAATGAAGGCGTTAGTGAGTTTAGCTGGCGAGTTTATTCAAAAACTTGATTTTACTAGGATTCCATAGAAAATTCTCAATGACCCGTCGTTCTACCCTTACTTCGAGGTATTACTAATCCAAGACTCTATTGGTCCAAGACTCTATTTTCCTCCGATTATTTGGGTACCAACAAAATATTTTAAAATCTATTTTAGGGGTGCGTTGGAGCAATCGATGGAATACTTATTTCCGCCTGGGTACCGATCAATCGCCAGAATGCCTATAGATCCCGAAAATCGACAGTCTCCCAGAACGCACTAGTTGTTTGTGATATGGACATGCAATTTAACTACGTTGTCGCAGGGTGGAAGGTAGTGCAAGCAATTCATATGTTCTATCCAACATAATCAGACGGGATGATTTATTTCCTTGGTGTCCAGAGGGTAATATATTCTACTATTTATATATAATAGGTTCTTCGAATGATGCATTTTATTTTGAGAAACATAGAATCAAGATTAACCGAGTCAAGATTTTAAAAAAATTTGTTTTTCTTGGTCACCATAGGACGGTATTATCTCGTAGACGCGGGCTACACTAACTACGGTCCATTCCTTGCCCCTTATCGAAACACGCACTATCATCTGCCCGAATGGAATGTGGTTGGCGCGCAGGCACGTAACCCGCAGGAGATGTTCAACCACATGCATGCTAGACTTAGAAATGTCATTGACCGGGCATTCGGGGTGTTGAAGAGTCAGTTTCTAATTCTGATGCATGGAATGCCCAGTTACAAGATAAAGCATCAAATCCAAATGGTTATAGCATGTTGTGTTGTGCATAACTTTGTTA
>JAUEKW010118764.1:0-12076 GCA_032274785.1 Ajuga reptans
ATGGAAGCAGTGTATGTTGGGCTGACATATAAAGATAACACACAACCATAATATAATTATAAATATTCTTACAAACAAACAACCAAATACAAATGCAATAGAAAAAAATTAGATTGTTTTTGAAATTGTTCAAACAAACAGCACACTACTGGCGGCCCAGAGTCATCAACCATGCCAGTTTACATTCAACATCAAATGACTGGAACATCGATCGGGTGACCGAGTTCTAAAGTGCCTGGCTGGCAGCAATCTTCACCGAAACGGGCAAATCCATGGCGTTAACCTCGGTAAAAATTGCCCGAATATCAACCATCCTAGATCTGGTAGGACTACGATCGTTAACGCATTGCTCCCAGCTAGCGTAAGCACGGATTCAGGCCTCCGACTCTACAACCCCAAACCCTCTCCGGCTACGTCTACGACTGGTGCCTTCACCCGGTCCTAATCCAGTGCCATCCAAAAAGGCAAAAGGTCGGGAGCGGCTCCTCCGCGCTCCATCACTGGACCCACCACTCGTTTCAGATGCACCAGCGCCAGAAGACATAGCAGCATAACTATGGTGTTATACCACATTTCGTGACATAAATTACAGTTGGGACATCTGTAGGCCAGAAACCTAGAGTAGTCGCCGCTCCGCTACAAATTTAATATTTGTAAGTTAATTTTAAATGGGCAATGGTATATAAATTTTATTTACTAATGTGTAGAGATATATTACAGCAACTATGGCTGCAATGTATTCCGGCTCAGCGACTATAGTCTCCAAATCATCGTTCCATGCGATGCCCGACTTTCCTTTATGGTCAGCCATAAGTCTGTAGCAACGCCGATAGTTCTTCAGCTTGCTTTGCAAGTTCTCGGTAGTGTAGAGACTACCCGGACCGACAGTAACGTTTAATCTATCGGTGATCCTCATAAGGGTGACCCTAGAGAACTGTTGGCCCAAGTAATTCTCATTCACGAACTCGGCGTGGTAAAGAGAAATAAGCTCCTTTTCTCTTTCCCGACCCCAAACAACTCTGTTTATTAGGGCAGCCCTTACTCTCTCCCCGTTACCCCGCCCCGTACCTCTCGTCATCTAGGTAACCAAATCTTATATGTTAGTCAAGCACACAAATTTATTGCATCAAAGCTTTAATAAATAATATAAATATTCAGCTTAACCTCAATACATAAATTTAGTAATTTCACAATATAGTTCTTTTTTTTATTCGGGGAAATATTTCACAATAAATATGTGCAACTTAAATTGCGATATTGTTTTGAGTAAATATCTATTTATGTGGTAATTTTCTTTGAGTTTTTTTTTTATCAATTATTACTCGTTTTTTTTAAGATTGGAGTACGAACATTCATACAAGGGTATAAAATCCGGACTAAAATCTTCTGAAATTTCCTAGTGGCTTTTTTAAAAATAAACTTGTGTGTAAAATGTACAAAATAATTTCATTTAATTTTGGTTGTGTTGGGGATGCAAAATAAAATTATATTATTTATTTATAATTATCTGAATAAAATCATCGGCTGGTTTTTTAGTTGTCATGTGTTACAATAAAATACATATTACAGCATCACCGAAAATAAGTTGTCACGTGTTACGATAAATTATAATTAGAATAAATGATTTGATTTAATCAAGCGTACAATTTAAATTTCAAATTGGATACATTCTTTTTTGTGACATAATTCAGTAGTCACTAGTCTGATTAAACACCAATCCAATATTATCACAAAGAATGAATTCAAAAGTAAACTCATCGTGGAGTTTAGAAATTGAATTTATAGTAAAGTATAGTAAATAGCAACAATTACTAAATTGCAACAACTAATTTACAGTAAATTACAAATTTTTGTACAAACTTGTGGATAGGAATACTCGGAAAACTATTCTATTATAATTAGCAATGTTTCATAAATATTGGACTACCCAGGGGTTATTTTAGCAATTATTTTGCTAAATAACTAGTAATGGGCATTCATTTTTACTTTGTGGCATCACATTACTCAATCCTGTAACCATTACCTACAAAACTCTACTCTAAAACACTCCCAAAGGCTACATAAAGGACACTACACAACTGGATTGTACATGGTGGTATACAAGGCTGGTAGTAAGAATAAGCACATAACTGAAGACCACAAGACACATAAAGAACATAAAACATACAAAATAAACATGAACAAGACAAGCAACAATCCTATAAAGGATTGAAATCCATGTGATACCGTAACTGCTCTCGTCTCCCGCCGACTAAGTTAAACCCGGGAAAAGTTTTACTCTTCCACTCAAAAGGTGGAAGAAACCCGATATGGTTGACTCATAAAAGAACAGAATATACCATTAACAAAATTGGCCAAAACATTGTCAGAATCCAATCCAAAAGAATCATATACCAAACTAAACAAAGGGGACCTCAAACTCCATGTCCCATTGCAGAATATACACACAAAACCATGACCATTATAGAGTCCACATTAGACCACACACAACATTTGAAAGAGGTAATCACCTCACTCAAGAGAAATGATAGTCCAGAACATACATCATAACTACACACCATACATAATCAACTAATACAGACATGGGAAACACCCTCTGTACTACAGATAGGACCACACCCTAATACAGATATGTATCAACCTGTTTCAACTATCAATCTTCCAAAAATTTCAATTTCAGATCATAATACAAGATACACTATAGAAACAACTGAGCAAGAAAGGGCCAGTTCTAGGCAAAAATAACTAACACACCACAGAAAATACACTACAAATCTTTATACTAGTTAAAGTTCAACAAAAACAGAGCACAAAAGGACCAAAACCACCCCACAAGCACAATCATGCAAAGATCTCAATATTACCACAGTGTTAGAAAACGAAGCAGTTCCCAATCAGTTAACGCAAAATTTACACCACACACATAATGAACACAAAAAATAATCAACAGAAAAAATGTGTAAACAGAGCACCTTATTTTTTGGGAAAATTGGTTTAGATGACTGAACAGACTCCTCAGGCTCGGTTGTACGACCACGATTGCGCTCCTCCTTAGCCCACCGTAGCCGGTAAGGATAGAATGGACTCCTCGTGCAATGTGTGTGCTGTGTAAGGGGGTTTCATGAACCCTCTTCGCTGAACGAAGATTGTAAGGGGGGTTGTTTGTGGAAAGGGTGTGTGATGTGTTATCACTCCCGAACCCCATTTTATAAAGACAAACAAGATAACCTACATCTATAACAAGGACAAAGACAAAAATTTAAAGCACACAACCACCACCAACATATACGGACAACAAATTGAAAATACGAAATCAAAAACCCTAGTCAACAAAGAGAAGCTATTTTGCAGACGAATCTCTACAAAAGCCAAGATCTGAATATGGCAGCAAGATATAGCTTTAAAGCTATCTCAGTGTCCCATTTTTATCCGAAAATGACAAGAAAAAATCAAGATATCTTAGGGCAACATGAAAGATTCATCCTGGACCATAAATTTATAGTTGTTGATGACATAAATTGCATGTGTTGAAGGTTAGCGGTGGATAGATCTGGGATGGTTGGCCTCTACAAAGGCTTTCTCAGGCACGATTAGGAGCCTAAGAAATTGCTAATCTTTCCGATGAGATACAGAGATAATCTCGATGGAAGAAAATACATGGAGATGGAGGAGAGAATGAAGTTGCAGAAGCCAAAGAGAAAGAGAGACAGAATGTTGTGGGGCAGCCACCATTATGGATGAGAGAGAATATTAGGGGACTGTGGAAAATAGTCTCCTGTCCCTTCGGTTTACAGAGGGTGAACAGGAAGAGAGAGAAAGGGGGAGCCTTTATTTGAAAACCGGTTTGTGAGGGGTTTGTTGGCAAACCATAGGCTTTTTAAGATGTTGGGTTTGTGGATACCTCAACTAGTTTGTCCACAAACCTAACCAAACATGGCCTTACTTTAGATACCATACTTCAATTAAAAAATATAATCATTTTTCTTTACACACCACATAACTAGACCCTTTCCATTAAACAACAAAAAGCAAGATCTCTCTTTCTCCCTCTCAACAACCACGGGATGTTTACATCTTTGACTAGTCGAACATGGATGGACATGTTCGTTCGATACTGGTCGAACACAATCAAGTGTAGTCAGTCTTTTGCAACCGAATGAGGGATATTGTGTTCCTTCTTTATTGTCGGAAAACATGATGATGGCGTCAAATTAATCTTCCTAGTCATCTCTACAAACCTAGATTTGAAGAAGGGTAACTTTTTTTCCCCATGTTCAATGTTAAATTCATTTCGCAGACACTGCTGGGGCTGGACCAACCACTACAAGAAAACTGTCAAATTCCAACGACACAAAAATCGTTGGAATATAGTAGATTTCCGTTGGAATTCACAATTCTAACGGTTTTGTGCCGTTGGAAAAGTGGCTGTTGGAATAACAATTCCAACAATTAATTTCCAACAGAAAACACATTCCAACGGTAGTTCCAATGGGAAATTTTCGTTGGAATAAATGTATGTTGGATAATATTCTAATGCTTATTCCAACTCTTATTCCAACGGCAAAATTTCGTTTTACCCCCTCTATTTATAATACTACAAGACCATATGTTCCTTCTAGAGCGGAGGAAAAATCTACAGGTGCTGCTATAAGAACTCCAACAGCAGTCAGAAGAACTGACGGAATGAATTGACAAAATATGAATAATTGGAAATTAATTCCTTTTTATATATAAACAATGAAAGGAAAATCTGGTTTACAAAATATAGACAATATAGACAATTTCAGTTTAGTGTAGGGTGATACAACAAACTATGCTAGTCGTATGCTTCTTTTCTTGGTGTGATTCTAACAAGAAAACATTAATCAATTTAAGCTTTACATAAGAGGTAATTTTATTTTACTATGGTATTGGTGTGTTTATGTTGCTTATGTAATTTTATTTCCCTTTTTTTGAAATACAGTCATCAATAAAGTTCCTGACATATATTTAACCTCAACACATGCATTTTTATACTGGCAAAATCTTTTAAGATTGAGTTGTTGAATAAAATCATAACATTGATAGGAAATCAAGTTCAACCATCCTCTGGTCCTCTTCCTAAAAATGAATACTACACTAGTACATAACTACAGATCCAAGAGAGGGGTACTCATTTGACAACATGGTTTGAAATGAGACCAGGCTCAATGGCACAAAATGTTCACACCAACTAACTTTGAAGCTCATATCATCTGATAATTTACACAAAAAAAAAAGAAAAGAAATGTATATGTTTAGAAGTATGGCATCAATCTATGATATTCATTCCTCCAAAATATAAATGGTGAACGTTTCAAATACTGCAAAGATCAAGCTCAAACTCAAGAAAATGACCACTTTCTTCAGGAAAGGTACAACAAACTAATGAATTAGTTTTTTATTTGTTTGTATTGTGGTAAGAGTGTTAAAATAAAGTACATGACCAGTTCAAAGGAAGACATAAAGCTAACATAGAGCTAAAGTGAAATATAACTAAACAAGGGATGGAAGACATACTTCTGTGTGGACAAGACATTGATTTTCCATCTTCCAACCTTTCCGGATCCTTGTTGTGTAGCAGTTCTAGCAGGTGAGAATATCATTACTTAACTTGAAAACCAGAAGAAGCTCAGATAAATATTTCACCTGTATTGTAAAATAAAATAAATCTATCTATAGACGGATTTATAAAACAAAACAAGGACAAGGAATCAAGTGCAGAAAATGAGATGTTTCAAACGAATCTAAGCGGAACTGAAAAATTTGTAGCCAATAATAAAGAAAAAAAATATAATTATTCTTCATCAGTTCCAGTACAATTCACGCGAGCAACAACGACGGCAAGAGGAAGCGGTGGTGAACAGAGACTACGAGAATACGTCGGCGACGAGTGATGGAGTTAGCGCATGTGCCGGTGAAGGTTGAAATTGCTGCAGTGAAGAAAGATAGTGAGGGTTGCGCGACGAGGGTGAGGATTTGAAGAAAGGAGAGAATTCAGTCCGTTGGAAGTAAAATTGAAATAAATGCGAAATAAAAATTAAGAAAAAAATATTGAAAATAAAGAGATAAAATTGAAAATGATGTGAAATAAAAAAATTGCGAAAAAAATATTTATAGAATTGTTTATAATTCCAATGGCTTTTTAGTTTTTATTCCATTTAAATTAGCCCATTGGAATTTGACACTAAAATTATTAAGTGTGAATTTTCAACGGATTTCCGTTGGAAATACTGTTGGAACCACTAAATTCAGAAAGAACTCATCAAAAAAATATCCAAATATTTTCCAATGGGACATTACCGATGGAAAATCCGTTGGAATTTAAAATTCCAACGGCTTTTCCAACATATATTTTTCAACGATTGTTCATGTTGTTGGAATCTTTGTTGGACGATTCCAGCAGTTCATTTTATCATTGGAATTTTCGTTGGAATTTTTTAAAATTCCAACAGGTTCATGTTCCATTGGAATATTTTCATTGGAATTTGGCAGTTTTCTTGTAGTGAACAATCTGGGAAGGTTTATTCATTTCTGACTTATTTGGTTCGAGGTATAAGGGGTCATTAAATACATATTACGCCCAAGGATGAAAATATCAATTTTTACAGAAGTATCAGTGTTCTAATTTTACAAAAATATCGGTGAAATATCAATATCGGTGGAAATATCGTTGCTATTTTTTTAAAAAAAAAATTGTCAGAAAATGTATTAAAACTAAAAGTTTAACATGATTGTTATAACTAACCTAAATACAAATGTTTAAATTAAAAATTTATACAACTTTACATGTTTACAACTAATTCATAAATAATAAATAATATAAACGTTGTCTCGCAATATTATACACATTCTAAAGGTATTTCATACAATATTAATAATTACTAGTACCAAAATGATGACATATGAGGCTCAAATGGACCAGATGCCAATCTTTATCAAAGCAGCACTCATACCAGTATATTACATTATAATAGTTATGAAGATAGTTATTCAAATGCCAATATCTTCAAATGGGCATCAATCCATCACCTTCCCACCAATGTCAAGTGAAAAAAAAAACAAAAAAAAAAACAAAAAAAAAATAAATTTTAACCGATATTTCGTCGATATATCGGTGAAATTCCAAAAATAATGTACATTATTCCACCAATATAGATATTTTACCGATATATCGCCGATATTTTGTCAAAAAATATGGTAGTGGAATATCGTATCGGTATCTCTGGAAAAAATATATATGGGCGATATATCGCGATATTCTCATCATTGATTATGCCTAAATGTTAATTTGGTTACATCTCTTATCTTCATAAAATTAAGGTGCCCGTAATTTGCCATGATTAATCCTTGTTACAAATCTGCCAATTTGACAAGAGAGTATCTACATCTTTTAAGAGTAAACATGATAATATCTTTTAGGAGGGTAAAATTGTACGTGTATTTTCTTATCCGGCCTTAACATGACTATTGTAAAACTACCAAATAGGTGATATAAATAATCGTAATACACTATATACCCTACTAAATGAATGACATGTTATATTATACCACCTAAACATGCTAAACTATCTAATGATAGCTACTATCTACTTATCTTATACTCACTACCAAATGAGCCCTTGGTATATGTAGAAAGTTTAAACACCATGATGGAAGTAGAATTTGTTGTTTTTTGAACTGTTCAAATCCGTAGAGATGAAGAGAAGGTGAAAAGATAGAGAATTGGAGAGAAAGGTAGCTTAGACATTTTATATACTATTTTCATTTTTTTTAAATATGGTGCAGAGAGTTATTTTTGTGGTGTAAATAAAAATGACATTTTTTATATTCATCCTTAGAGAAGAAAAAAAATCCAAAAATTTGATTCCTAAACTTTCCCAAAAAAAATCAGATATTTAAAATATAATTGAAAATAAAATTTCAGAAAAAAATAACAATTTTTTTTTCTGGAGTGGAAGATGTAGAAGTTAAAGTAATTTTTTTTTGTTTTCTTTTAGGGATAAAACATTTCATACTGCGTGTCAGCTACTTTGGGTGTGTTTGGTTTGGGTTGGGGGTGGTTAGGGTACTGTAGGCTGGGGTGTTTAAATAGTTGGAAGTGGTTGGAGAAGTAAAAAAATGTATTTGTTTAATGAGTTGGTGTAATGGTTGGAGGATTGATGAATAATATTTAATTGATATATGAGATGTGATGTGTGTAAGAGGTTGTTGGTTGGTGATTGTTTAATGATTGAAGTGTTATAGGGAATTGTGATTGATTGTTCATTGATGGTTGTATTTTGTGTTTTATATTTTTTGAGTTGTGAATTTTATTTAAAAGAGTATTAAAATTTAATTTTATAAATAAAAATATATATAATAAATACCGTACAAGTACCTGAACTCTTTATTATAATTAATTTTACCAGCTTTACTTGTTCGTGCTGCAGGACCTTTCACATTCAAAATTTCTCTCTCACACACACACAAACAAATCATAACATCTCACTCACAATTATTCACCCCTCCCAACCCATTATATCATCTCTCTCCTCTCTTTCTCTCTCCTCATATCATCTCTCTTCTACTTCACTCTCTCTCTCTCTCTCCACTCCACAAATGGAAGCAACTTCACCACTCCACCTTCTAGAAAACCAAACCCCACAATCCTCCCCAAACCCCTCCAAAAAAAGCTTGATTGTGCGTCATTTAATTTTTTATGATGTTATCATGATGTCATTTTGTATATGTGTATTGATAGAACTTGAAATAGAACATAAATATCATTTGCAATAGACGATCTCATCTAGTTGTTAATTTGTATAACTAGTAAGTGCTCATGTGCAATACACGGCATATTCTATTTTTATGGTATTTTTTTGTATAGTTTTAAAGAATTCAAATACTCCGTAATAAAAAAATTCTTGTTTGTTTAGGAGTAAGTTTAGTGGTTAGTGCTAAAATACGCATGATGCAAAATTATTATGATTATTAATATGCAAAATTTTAGAATATATTTTTATATAAAACTTTTTTTAGTCAAATTGCTATTTTTATTGTCCCTGTCCTAAAAACAACTTGTTACGGTTAGTGACTATTAAAATAACAACACATGACCGCTCATGGCGAAATCATATTTTTCAACAAAAAGGTCAATGTGAAACAACGATTGTCTAAATAATTAACAAATATATGATAAAAAAAATTATATGATTGTTATAGGATCTTTTATTTGAGTTAATTTACGAAGAAAAAATATATAATATACAAAAGATACAAAATTTTCTTAGAATATTTAGATTTGGGAGACATTAAAAACTCTTGCCATATCTAAAAAAGTTATATTATTTTTTTTGAACTGATTTTGATTTTTCATATTGTTTTTAATAATTGTCTAGTAGTATATTATTGCGTATTTTGACGACATACACCGACGAGGGCGAAGAGTGATCAACGGTGTAGGAAAACACGGACAATGAGCAGATCCCTGTAGGTATGATGTGTATTTATTTGTCAATATTTTATAATCATGTCCCTTATGTTTAGTTAATTATTGTGCATAATTGATCTAATTAATTATCTTTTGGCTTACGAGTTGGGCTTAGAGTGAACTCGGGCTAAAAGGTGCAATTTTGGATCAAAGAGTGAAGATGTAGTCTAAGTAAACGGAAGAGAAGAAAATAATAGATGGCCTTAGATTAATGCAGTGCCTGATTTTATTAAATAAGCACATGAAGAGTATAATTCCTATTAAAACTCTATTTTCCTTTTAAAATTAAGATTTGGTTAGGATTTGGAGCAATATTTTTAAATTTGAACCGATCATCAATTCAAAAAATGAACTGGGTCACTAGGTCAGGGTCGCTGGGTCGACTGGTTGACTCGTTAAAAAAAAGCCAGATGACTCAGATATATGTTATATATATAAGGGTTAATTACAGCAACCCCACAAATTAAACTATTAATATTTTTGCACATGAACTACCAAACTTTTTCTTTTTTGGCACCGATATTTACAAACTATACGAGTTTTAGCAAATAAACCACCAAACTCATTTTCCGGCCATTTTTCACCGAATGTATGCTCGTGACTTGCATGTGACAAATTTTTAAAGTCTTTTTTCCACTAATCCATATTTAAAATTTTGAAAGTATATAACGGGAAGAAAAATGACTCAATTGTATGGAAAAAAAAGTCTTTAAAAATTTGTCACGTGCAGAAATTCGGTAAAAAATAGCTGGAAAATAAGTTTGGTGGTTTATTTATCAAATTCGTATAATTTGTATATAGTTTGGTGGTTTATGTGCAAAAATACAAACAGTTTGTATTATAAACATACGACTGGTCGTGTATTGTTAGTTTGTTGCATCTTGCATTTGTTGGTCTTCATATCTCTTTTTTATATTTTTTGAACTTTAAAAATCATGGAAAACCAGGTTAATTGAGTCACTGGTTCACCAATTTTACCCAATTTCTAACAATTATTATAGGTCACTTGAAACCCATTACATACTAAGAATTGGACTGACACCGTACCTGGTTCCCGATAAAACCGGCCGGTTCGGTCCGGAAACATTGATTTGGAGTAGATTAGTATCGTGATTTTTTTATGGAGAAAGACATGATATTGCAAATATAATTTCCCAATATTCTCTCTCTCTTCCCTCCTGTTTTCCACGCTAGGTTTTTCCCTTTTTATTTTCTTTCTTTATCTTTCATCAATAAGTATAGGGCTTGGTCCCACATCGAAGAATGAGTGTGTGTGTATGGTTTATAACTAATTTTGCGATATCCAAAATCACCATGTTTTTGTGAGATTGGTGTGTTGATTTTCTGAACCGTGTGTGTGTTACTTTTCCAAAAAAGAATAGGGTTTTGTCCCACATCGCGGAGTGAGTGCGTGTATATGTGGTTTATAATTGATCATGTGATATCCAAAATTACCATGATTTTATGATATTGGCGTGTTGATTTCTTGCACCGTGTACGTTTATTACTTCCCAAAAACAAAAATCAAGCACTAATTTTCTTCACCTGGTTCAAGGGATTATTTCAATTATCATCACTGTGAGATCTTGTTCTTAATTTTATGTTTGTGTTTAATTCAAGCACTTGATGGTTCATGCTTATTTTCTTGAAAAAAAAATTAGTTGCTTGGACAATGCAATATAATTTATAGTTTCTTACCGCTAACCATGATTTCATTGATCCGTAGTTGTCATGAATGATTGATCCTGGTAAATATAGGTTGAATTAGTTGTGCTATCATAGCTATTTTAGCCTATATTAATCAATAGAGCTAATAATAATAATTATTATATCTATCTCAATTATTATTAATTATGTTTAACTATTTTCATAGACCAAAATTGCATCATTAAACTATAAGGAGCGTTATCGTATCCAACTAATTAATGATGAGTGTTGATCGAATGCTAGATTTAATCAATTAATTTAGAAAAAAATAAATGGTTTAGAATGGTTGTCCTATTAAACATATGGTTAAATGCTTAAATTGCGATAAAACTATATGCGGCTCATGATTATCGATCACTACAAGAAAATTAACCTATAATGACAAAATTTTAATGACGGGCTGAAAAGACTGTCATTAAAAATAACATTTAATGAGAGGAAAAACAAATCCCTAATTAAAGAGCACCTTATTAATGAGAAATTCTTAAACCCCTCATTATTGATAAAATATTCTCTCATTATATGTAAGAAATTAGGATGCCTCTCATTATTGAGGCAAAAGCAAATTGGCGCTAAAATTTTCAGGAATAGGCTCCATTCCCTCTTTTCTTTTCAAAATAAAAAAACAAATAAATAGAAATGTTAAAAGAGACAAATAAAGTTAATAAGGAAAATACAACTCCATTTTCTTATTCCTCGTCCATCTATGTGAGAGTCCCCCAAATATGCCCTAGCTTTCTCTCATCCTCCCTTGCTGGCGAGACCAAACCCTCCGCTAAGATCGGCGAGACCGAATCCTCAACTACGACCAGCGAGACCAAATAAGAATTCTCTCGTCTCTGAGTAAGTTTTGAGTGCATAAGAATTGTTTACTTTGGT
>JAUEKW010118875.1:0-12075 GCA_032274785.1 Ajuga reptans
GGATAATTGATGAGTTTAACAAATTTGTAAGGGTAATAATTACAATCATCCACTTGCAAATGATTGTACATTGACTAGTTGACCAAAGATAAAAAGTTGTACATCCATCAAACATGACTCTTTTTATGGGACGGAGGGAGTATTTTTCTGTGACACTTTTAAAAAGTGTCAGTAAATTAGCGTCGCTATGAGACCTTTTTCTTGTAGTGTTCCATGTTTCAAAGCACTATCAATGACATCTTACAACCTTACTTGCATCGCTTTGTGTTGGTGGTTTTGGATGACATATTGGTATATAGTCCAACATGGGATGCACACCTAACCCACTTGGATCATGTTCTCCATCTACTTCGTTACCACAGATTATATGCCAAGCTAGAGATCCAAATGTCTATTTGGCAAGCAACATATTCATTATCTCGGTCATGTAATTTTGGTCGACGGAGTCTCGATGGATCCCTATAAAGTTTAAGCTACTCTCGGGTGGCTACTGCCTTCTTCGATTACACATTTGCGTGGTTGCTTGGCCTAACAGGATACTACCGCTCCTTCGTTTGGAATTACGCTATGATTGTAACTCCATTAAGTACCTCCTCAAGAAAGAGGTTTTTTCTTGGTCTCAAGCTTCTACAAATGCTTTCCGCATATTACAACAAGCATTATCCTCAACCGCTGTTCTGCAATGGCCCAACTTCACGAAATCATTTACCCTTGACATTGATGTCTCAGGAAAAGGAATTAGAGTTGTTATATATGTTCAGGAGGGCCACCCAATTGCATACTTCAGTCAATAACTATCTTCTCAGATGCAATATGCATCAACTTATAGCCGAGAGATGATTGCTTTTACTCAAGTGGTTCGAAAGTGGCGTCAATACCTTCTGGGTTGCCCCTTTCTCATCAAAATTGATCAGTAAAGTCTCAAGAGTCTCTCCAAACAAACCATTCAAACACCAGAGCAACATAAATGGTTAACTAAGATGTTGGGGTTCGACTTTACTATCGCTTATCGTCCAGGGAAAGAAAATACAGCAGCTGATGCTTTGTCTCGTCAGCCACTATCACATCAACTAATTGATCTCTCTCATGCCATACTTCCTTGGCTCGCTCAACTTCACCAACTTCTAATGGACGATCCCGTTACGCAAACTGTTCTTACTTCTCTTCGAGATGTTACTTGTCACAAGCCTAGGTTTTATGAATGAGATGGGCTGCTTTTATATCACAACTGCCTAGTAATCCCAGCAGGTCCATTCCGCAATTTGGTTCTTGATGATTTTCGTAATTCTGTCCTTAGGGGTCGTGTGGGAGTTCTACGCACATACCATAGGGTGGCAGCCGATTTCTTTCATCCATTATTTATGTTCCATTAATATAAGTATTTATGTGTTCGTATAGTTTGTATAAGCTAATAAAATCCATTATATATTTTCATAGTTTTACAAAGCTTTTAAGTTTGACACAAAGACTATTATTACTTTTAAGCAAAATCATATGTTCAGAATTCACTTTTATGTAATATTAAATTTAAGCTCGTTTATGTATATTTAGTCCAAGATTAATATGTGTATTTAGGCAAATCCAATATGGTGTATGTTACTTGTAACTCCTCATATAATAAGCCTACTACATATATCATTTATTTCATTATTTCAATTTCATGTGCAATTTATTATTTCATATTTTGAGCCCAATGCCTAATTACATGTCAAGTTGGTTTATGTTGTATGTTACTTGATTTATTTTATACCTAAATATTAATTCTATTTATTGGAACTATATTTGTAATTCTCAATTTATTATTCTACCATAGTAATTGGCCCAGTTGTAACTCATTGAGCACGGTGTGAACTTTTACATCTTAGCCGTGTATTTAAACAATAAGCACTCCGAAACAATAACTCCTCCTAACTAATAGGAATTACGAACAACAATCCTAGTCTACTAAGATCACAGTTCTGCTTCAATTCTAGCAATTTACCTAGTATATGTACAATATCCGTAATCAATTCTAATTGGCCCAAATTACACGAGCAATAGAGCCATCAGAAGAAGTACCGACTCGCGTTCAAGTCTCCAGTTGAGAGTGTTTTATTTCTCTCTCTAAGTAGGGTGTATTGTCCCTCTTATAAGGGGGAATTTCAAAAACCTATAAAAAATTAAATCTTTCTTGGTGTGTTTTCAAAAACTTTACTACTTTTCTAGATCTTGTTCTGAGTGTTGGTCTTACTCGCTCATTTCTTTTTTCTATCTCGGAGTTCCATCTTTTTTTTTCTACTTTCAAGAATAGGTAACAGAAGAGATATTTGAATGAATATATTCAACCACCACATTTCACCAAAAATATATTTTAATCCGGTACACCCCTTTTTTTCATAGCATTAAGGGCTCATTTGATTGCCTCGATAATTAGCCCCATACTGCTAAAGTATTGGCCCATTTTGGGAATTTTGTAGGAGTCTGGCTGGCCCGCACCTAATTCACTGTTCCTCTTTAAGGAAGACATCGCGCCTAAAAAGGAGGCAAGGTAAATTTTAAATCAGATCTGATTATAGATTTTGTGTCCACAATTCATGGGTTTGGTCGATATATTGGAGTTGATTTTATTAGTTTTCCTTAAAATTTCCTTTATGTTAATGGAGATGGGTTTGTTGATACCTAATTTCTATGTTTCTTCTTCGCCATCTTTACAAATATATTATAGAACCTGGAGTCATTAAAGTCATCTTACAGATTGCAAATCAGAAACTTTAATCATTCTAGAAGGCACTCAAATCTTAAAGTTGCATGGACCCTCCGAGAGGCCTTGTGAATTCTCACAGTCGAGATGGTACTTTGTTTGGGTTGTTCTGTGCATAGAACCATAGAACGGCAAAAGAGGTGATTTTATGAAAGGGTTGTTTTTGGAAATTCATATGATTTATGTAAGTTACTCATGAATTTTAACTACCTTACCAAAGATCTAATTTATGATACCTCATTCTCATATCTAACATACCAAGCACAAAGATACAATACAAATTCTTCATTATCTACGATACACATCTTTACCTAAACTATCTTGTCATATCCTAATAGGCTAATATGGCTATCAAACGTGCCCTAATGCATTTATCCATATCAGAATCCACATTCTAAATTCTGATTCTTTTATCTTCTCGTTCGGTCCACTTAGATTTTTCTTCTTTATTTTGTCCGAGCTAAATCCTTTTAATTAGAATTTATTTTTCTTATCTTGCAAATGTTAGATCGCTGGGTCATCTTGCATTAATGACATATTTCAAGGGTGTTTGCTATGAGTGCTGATCTGATTAATAAGCTATTGAAATTCGCTCTCTCAGGAGAAAAGGTCAAAGGTGTGTCTCTAGAGGAGAATTATGTTTCTAAGAGTAAAGAGTAGTATGGTCGTAATTTGATGGGAAATATTTGGGGAACAAAGAAATCTAACTTTTCGGGGTTAACGACGGTGATGCTTAATATCTATGTGAAAACAAAATTCGTTTATATTAAGAGAGCTCGGGTTCAACACGTTAGTTTGTCTTGGGGATGTGTAATATAAAAACACAGTTTTGAAAGGAAACAACTGGTTATTCAAAAATTAGTACCTCATATTGAAGGAATGGCCGGAAGAGCTAAACACCCAAGATGAAGCTTTCAAAACCATTAATCTTTGGGTCCATGTTTGGAACCTTCCAAACCATTGCATCTCGGTCGAAAAAGATAGGGAGGTTTTTCAATTAGTCCATGATGTTCTGGTTCCAAGTTCAGGGATCGCTAGAGGTTGGCATAACAAAATGAGAGTTCAAATTAACCTAGAGAGGCCGGTAATTAGAGGTCAGGTATAAATATCTCCTTGGATTTTATTTAGGGTCTTGTTTACTCTCTTTACACATGGTATTTATCAAATATGGTCTTGACCTGGTCCATTTGCAATATATTCTCATCTCCCTTTTCAAATTCATATTTCCTATCTTGTTTCAACTTGTTTTTCCTCTCTAGCTCTTTCGTGTCTTTCCCTTTTTCCTCTCTTACTTCTATCCCTCTTTGTCATTTGTTAGCTCTTTCTCTTCCTCTCATCATTCTTCTATTTTTTTCTCTACTTTCTCCCTCTTTGGATTTCACAATTTCTACTGGTATTATTACTCACATGAGAATTTGCTATGGAAAATTGAATTAAATTACCTATTGGCTACATAACCTATATCATGGAAATCAACTTGAATATGTTGGTTTCATCACTAACTTAGTGTTAAGCTTACTGATACAACCAAGCAAAGCCATGCAGACCATGCACACCCTGAAGTCTGTCTATCCTATGTGGTAAACAGTCCAACTCATCTCACATGTGGCATAACAGATCAGCAACAGCAGCCTCCACATGTGAGCATGAGTTGGCAGACTTGTAGATCAAGAATGCTTCCACAACGGCTACTCAAAGCCATCACTGTTCCATTAAATGGAGTTGAAGTACAAACTTGGAGGCAAAGAAAAGCTGCCGACAAACAAACAAGAGAGTTGCAGCTTTTTGTTAAAGGTTGTAGAGATGATCTTGATCCAACGGCTATGATGAGAAGAGTGGCTAGCATGTGAGTGAAGTGTTGTTGACAATGTGTTTGTAACCGCATGTTGTTAATCTAGTTGCTGGAATGAAGCATTTGTTTAAATACATGTAAAGTTTAGAACATTTATCACGCAATCAAAAATACATATTTGAGCTTGAAAATTCTGTCTACATTAAAATGCCTTTCCTAGGTAGACTTGTAGTTTTTATGATATGGTATCAGAGTAGGTTTTAGGACCTGTTTATGATTACCACCCTTCCTATTCTTTTTTTCATTCACTCTCCTTCAAAATCCCATCATGGCCACTGAAACTCCTCCTGAAGAAGTAAACACCACTACCACTGTTGTTGCTGTTGTTGTCCCTACTGCTCATGTTCTGCAGCTGGCAGCTGCAGAACCAACTCATCTCACTCAAACTAGATGAGACTAACTATCTGATATGGAGGCAGCAAGCCTTAACTGCCATCCTAGGCTATGGTCTTGAAGTTTACATAACAAGAGATGAAGCTAAACCAAAGAAGTTAAGTGATGCTGGAGCATAGATCAATCCCAACTTTGTTCTCTGGAACAAACAAGACCAACTTCTGGCCTCTTGGATTATGTCATAATTCTCTGACAGCATCCTCACTCTTATGGTTTGATTAGATTCCTCCAAGGATATCCGAGAAACACTCCAAGTTAACCTCTCCAGCCAAAAAAAGCAAAGGTGATGCAGCATAAGCTTCTACTGCACAACTTGAAGAAAACTGGAATCTCTATGAGGGATCTTTTGAGCAAGATGAATAGCTGCTTAGATATTTTGGCCTTTGTTGGTCAACCTATATCTAAACTAGACCAAATCCTCTACACTCTTGGAGACTTGGGTCCCTAATATGACTCTGTCATGGTAAGCATAGCATCCAGAGTTGCTCATATGACTGTTCCTGAACTCCAATCTCTCCTTCTAAGCTTTGAGTCAATACTTGAAAGCAACCAACATGCACTTGCCAACACTGAAGGTTTCCAGATCAGTGTAAACTCAGTCACTCAAACCACTAATGGCAGATCTCCATCCAACCACTATCAAGGAGGTGGAAGAGGAAATAATTATTCTAGCAATACCACTGGAGGAAGAAATGGAGGCAGAAATAATCGAGGAGGTTCTAGAGGTGGGAGATTTACCCAAACAAAGTGACATGTCAGATTTGCTATATTCAAGGCCATACTGCAGACAAGTGTTGGTACAGGGCAAACACTACCTACACTGGACCAAGAAACACTCAGAATGCTCAGAACTACCCTAATTCTAGGAATCCTTCACTCAACTTGGTCTGGATTCCCAGCTATGGTGCTGATGTTGGAGGTGATACAAGCTGGTATCCTGATACAAGAGCTCCAAACCATGTGGAAAATGACTTCTCCAACATCAGTCTCAATAACATGAGTGAATATCTTGGAAACTCCAAATTTCAAATGGAAAAGTGGAGCTGGTGAGTTCGTAACACACATTGGTAACACCTTTCTTACTCCTCCTGATCAACCTACAACCTTTCTTATAAGAAATCTTTTACAAATTTATTCATAGTATGATGGAACAAATGAACTCCAAATGGCGGATGGATCTGGGGTCCCTATTACCCACACTAGTATTTCGTCTATTTTAAATTTTCATCCCGTAATTTTATACTGTCGGATGTCTTGTGTGTGCCTGATGCCAAACATAATTTATTGTCCGTACACCAATTCACTAAAGCTAATAATGTCTCCATGGAATTTTCCCATCTTATTTTATTATTAAGGATCTAATCACGGGGGGTAATAGAATTTATCATATTCATCCTCATTTGACGGGTCCTGGTTCGAACATGGTTCGAACATTGTTGCTAAATAAATCCAGTGTGTTGGATCAAGACTGTATCTCCTGTTATGTGAGTAAAGCTCATAGACCACCTTTTAGTACTACAAGTTTTATTTCTACTTACCCATTGGAATATTTATATGCGGGTGTTTGGGGTCCTGCACCTCTGGTTTCTATTGATGGTTCCCGCTACTTCCTATTAATTGTTAATTTATTCAGTCGTTATTGTTGGGTGTACACTATCACTGCTAAATAACAGGTCGATAATATCTTTAGTCAATACAGGACTTTGGTGGAAAAAAAATTCAATACAACCATAAAAAATTTATTTACGGACAATGGCGGTGAATTTCTTGCACTTAAACTATTTTTGGCCTCAAACGGCATCAATTGACTCACTACGGCCCCGCATACACCCCCTCAACAAAATAGTGTGTTTGAACGTCATAATCGATAGATCATTGAAACTAGTCGGGAGCTTCTCTATCATGCTCATATTCCACCAATGTTTTAGGGTTTTTTCTATTCAAATGGCAACATATCTAATTAACCGGCTTCCTACGCGAATTCTCCAACACAAGAGTCCGTTTGAGGTTTTATTCAAACGAGCACCCAACCACCTAAAACTCTTCACATTTGGCTGCATATGCTTCCCGTGGCTCCGCCCGTATCAAGTAGGCAAGCTCAACTTTCCGTCGAAGCCGTGTATTTTTTTAGGTACTCCACAAGTCAAAGTGCTTATCATTGCTATGAGCCAGAAACCGATCTCATATTTGTATCTAGGCACGTAAAATTTTCTAAATTTACATTTTGGCCCATCTCCTCGTAGGCCCCTATTGCTACGCCCTGCCCAGATTCTGGACTATCTTTCCTTAATATTCTACCAAGGCCTGCATCATCTGGCCCATCCGGAACTCACACTAGCAGCGGCCCACTAGATTCTCATGCAAGTGACAGCCCACGAAGATCCAGCCCGCTCCCGCCTACCATTTCCAGCGCGCGCGCAGAAGCCCGGAATCCACTCATGGGCCAGTCTCCACTCAGTCAGGAGACTCTGGCTCCAACCCATCACCGCAAGACCAGAACACCCTACACACCATACTCACCCCATGGTCACTAGAGCATGGAATAATATACTTAAACCCAAGCAAATCTTTTCAGTGACTAAACATCCACTTTCAAATGATATGGAACCTACTTGCATATCAAAAGCTCTCAAACACCCACGATGGCATGCCGCCATGGCCGAAGAAATTTACCGCACTCCAACATCATGGCACTTGGATACTTATCTCCCTACCTCCAAATGCAAACATTATAGGTTGAAAGTGGTTGTTTCGTATTAAACACAAACTAGACGACACTATAGATAAGTTCAATGCCCGTCTAGTAGCAAAGGGCTTTCATCAGCAGCCCGGTGTTGACTACAATGAGACCTTTAGTCCCGTCATCAAACCGGCAATGATTCATGCTGTACTATTTCTCGCACTCTCTGCTAAATGGCCTTTCAAACAGTTGGACATCAGCAACGCCTTTTTGCACAACTTTCTCACAAAACCGGTCTACATGACACAACCACCCGGCTTTGTAGACTCTGCACATCCATCACACGTGTGTCTGTTACGTAAGTCTCTTTATGGTTTTCGTCAAGCACCACGTGTGTGGTATCAAGCCCTTAGCTCGGCTTTATTTACCTTCGGCTTTAAGCAATCTCGTGCCGACACATATCTCTTCACACTCACCCGGAGAGACCTACGCCCGCTTGCTCTTGTATATGTAGATGACCTCATTATTACCGGATCTAGTCCTACACACATCCTCACTCTTACTAAACACCTGCAAACGTGCTTTGCCGTCAAGGACCTTGGATCTCTCTCCTTCTTTCTTGGGGTTGAGGTGGCCACTTGTAAAGAAAGACTTTTTTTTGTCTCAATATAAGTACACGGTGGATCTCTTACGTCGCTTTCACATGGATGGCGTGAAACCTTTGTGCACCCCGAGCAATTTTAAAACTATTTCTTCCACGTTTAGGCCTGTGGAGTCGACTGAGTTTTGCAGTGCCATTGGAGGACTTCAATATCTCACGTTGACTCGTCCTGATATTTCCTTCACCATCAATCGGCTAGCCCAAAGCATGTCTAGCCCCACACCACTATTTCGCTATCTTAAGGGTACCCTTCACCATAGGTTACTCTTACGTCCATCATCCAGGGCTCATATTATGGCTTACTCCGACTCTAACTTCATGAGCGACTTATCAGTTGGGAGTCCACCTCCGCCTATGTTGTCTTCCTTGGAGAAAACCCCATCTTGTGGCACTCCCACAAACAAACCGGAGTTGCTCGATCCTCCACCGAGGTTGAATATCGAGTACTCGCATCCGATTCGCACTACACCTAAACTTCTATGCGATAACATGGGCACTACTCGACTTGTGATTCACCATATCCAACATTCTCGGATGAAACATATTACCCTTTATATCATTTTGTGCATGGTATTGCTTCTAAGGGCTTACTTGCGGTCTCTTATGTCAACACGGAGGATCAACTCGCAGATGTCCTCACCAAGTCTTTATCTCATGAACATTTTGAGTCAATGTGTTCCAAAATCTCCGTTGCCAATGGAACGTCGATTTTGCGGGAGCGTATTAAGGAAGCTTCCACTAGTCAAACATAAATCTTGGAATGATTGAGTCTTGTACAAATTATGAGGAGATTGACTGACATCAAATTGTAATTAGCCTAATTTAAACTACTGTAAACACTATAAATAGTGTATAATATTGTTAAATGAAATCATCCAATCAATCCACTGTTCTTCTGCATCTTATAAAAGCCATCACTATCCCATTAAATAGAGCTGAAGTAAAAACTTGGAGGCAAAGAAAAGTTGCTAAATACCTAACAAGACAGTTGCGGCTTTCTGTTAAAAGTTATAGAGACGATCTTGATCTAATGGCTATGATGAGAAGAGTGGTTGGCGTGAGGGTGAATTGTTGTTGATATTGTGTTTGTAGCCGCCTGTTGTTAACCTAGTTGCTAGCATGAAGCATTTGTATAAATACATGTAAAGTTGAGAACATTTATCAAGCAATCAAAAATACATATTTGAGCTAATAAATTATGTCTACATTACAATGCATTTCCTAGCTAGACTTGTAGTTTTTCTGATACGTACAAATATACCTAATTACAAGTTAGCTTTGTTATTATGTTCACACTTTTGTTGTTGTTATGAGCTATTCATAATATATAGTCTACAATTTGAATATTGAATTCCTTTCTTGGTATACTACGCTACCAGATGTCAATGAATTCGTGTGATTGTCTGATAGATGATCATAAAGTTCAATTATTTAGTTTTATCACAAGATAGTAGTTTTAATTGATGATGACGTTTTCGAGAAGTGAAAGAATAAAAATAATTCTTTTACTTTCTTCATTTTTTCTTAAATTTCTATTCTTTATCATATTATTTGTCATGTGTTATTATTAATTGGATTCGTTGGTTGGGCCTAATATTAATATAATTAATTCAAGAATTAATTATTGGGCCGCCCATTGGGGTGGGCCCATTGGTCCATATGGTATCCGAATATAAATGAGGGAGATGAATATTTCATTAAGGTGGGAGGAGTGAATTAAGGAGAATAGAATCTCCTTAATTTAGGAAGGTCTACCTTACCTTAGTGGAATCACGTATGAAAGTAGGTCATACGTAATTCCTCTCCCATTCCTCTCACTCACAGCAACTATTCTCACGGAGAGAATACAGAACATACAGACAAAGAGAAAAGAGGCAAAAAGGGTCGTGGAAATTAGATAAGATCCGCAAGTGATCTTATCTCGATCGGAGTATCACGGTGCGTGGATCAGAGCTTGGTAAAGTTTTTTTGCTGCAAAGACCGATGTAAGTATTTACATTTTTTTTATTATGCACGAATATTCCAAAATTGGTATCAGAGCCATTGGGCTTTGATCTCGTACATGTAATATTGCTGCATTTTTTATTTCGTACAAATCTGTACATATTTGGTACGAATTTGAGTGATAATTGTATAATCTCGAAAACCTATTTATGGAATTTTGTGCAGAAATTTTTTCTAAGTGTGCATATTGATATATGTGAATTATCTGCTTAATTTTGGATTTTTTGGCCTTACTAATATATTTTAAAAAAATAGATCAATATCATATTTTCATGTTTTCTGAAAATTGATTCCCGTCTGTCTGTGTGATAGAAGTTTTTGAGATTTTACGTGTGCATAGTTCATATGATTTGGGTTCTATGGCCACTGACCTTGAAATTATTAGAGTTAAAATGAATATTCTATGAAGTTTTGAAATTCTGGTATTATTTGCAAGGTTTATTTTTCAATTGATGGATTTTTCTGAAATAATTAAAAGTTTATTTGATTATTTATATTCCATCACTCTTCACATATGTCTTTGTTACTCAAACATGCATTTTTGTATGAGTGATTGTATTTTTTTAGTGTACCGTTGGAACAGGCATAGTCGAAACATGGGGGGTTGCCGGAACCCGATCGGCCGAAACTGCTGCCATGACGGGGCGTGTAGGTCACGCGCGGCTAGGGCGAGTAGGCAAGGGTGGATCTATTTAGGTCTGAGTCAGCAACTGAGTCAGCACACGTGGACCAACAGAGTTGTGCCACGTGTGCCACATCAACACTGACTTGGCCGTCTGTCCACGTCGGCTGGTCATCAGACCACCGCCGGCCGATCTCCGAACTACCGTCGGCCAGTCGCTGGACCGCCTCCGGAATTCTGCCGGACCACCTTCACCTGGTCGCCGGACAACCGCCGCCGGAATGCTGCCGGACCACCATCGGCCTGTCACCGGGCCACCGCCAGCTGGTTACCGGACCACCACCGGCCGGTCGTCGGACTACAGCCGGCGCGTGGCGAAATCTAGAGGCGTGTGGGGATGCGTCTAGGTCAGTGGGAGGTGCCTGGAACGCGTGAAGGGTCCTAGGGGCGCGTATGGCACGTGTATGGGAGTGTGTAGGTTGTTAGAGTGCCATAGGTGATAGAGTATACATTAAAGCAAACTTTTAGTGCGCTTTATGGATTTGAAGTTTTGCCTCGATTCGCCTACTTCTAGCAATAGTAGCAAACATGGATTTGGAGTTACATAAGATGGACGTTAAAATTGCTTTCCTCAATAGAGAATTGGCAGAAGAAATCTACATGCAATAGCCCGTAGGTTTCGTTCATTTAGGCCAAGAGGAAAAAGTCTGTAAATTGTAAAGGTCAATTTATGACTTAAAGCAATCTTCTAGACAATGGTATTTGAGATTTCATAATACGGTTATCTCAAATGACTTTGTCATGATTGATGAAGACCATTGTGTCTATAATAAGCGTTCTAGTGAGAATTTTGTAATTCTCTCTTTGTATGTAGACGATATACTGTTGGCTAGGAATGATAAGGAGTATCTGGATACCATCAAGAAATGGTTATCCTCAAACTTCGAGATGAAAGACATGGGTGAGGCAGAATACATACTTGGTGTAAAAATCCATAGATATCGTTCAAAGAGACTGCTTGGGCTTTCACAAGAAGCTTATATAAGTAAAGTCCTAAAACGATTCAACATGGAAAACTGCAAACCTGTGGATACTCCTGTGGTCAAAGGGGAATCACTTAGCC
>JAUEKW010118983.1:0-12074 GCA_032274785.1 Ajuga reptans
AAAAAAAGCACAGAATCTGGATAGCCAGATTCTGGCTATGTAGCAACACCCTTTATATAATATTGGAATAGAAGAGTAAGAGGATGTTCGTAAATAATTGTGTCTTCAAATAAGTAATTTAAATTAATTTTTTGTAAAAAAATCATTATTTTTGTCGGTGTATTGACTGTTGGACGAAATTAAATAGTGTGAAAATGAAGTGATTTTGATTGATTTTTAAAATTAGAATTTAGAATTTAAAATAGCTCAAATATCTAAAATCTGTTTAAAGTAGGTAGGAGTAGCTTTTTAAAAGATCTGGTCCTTAAAATATGGATTTGTATTTTCAAGAGTGCAAGTGGGCTTTCTCCATTAAAAAAAAAATGGTTGAATTTTAAGCAATTATTTTGGTAGGCAGATAATTAAATTTTTCTTCAACAGTTGGTGGGAAAAATGCTCTAAATTGAATGAGATGTGTAGCAGATCATTAAGACTGATTGCTGACTATATACTAGTTGCAAACCGTCACGATTTTAAGTAACAATATATTACTTCATCTCCATAAAAGGAGTTATGTTTGAAAATGTACAATTTTTTTATTTTGATCAATTTGATGAAAGTATAATTCTTCAAGAACTATCAATACGCACTTACACGACTTATATTATTTTTTTATTTGACTTATTCAACTATATCTAAATAATTTATGAAACCAAAAAATTATTTTTTTTACATAATTTAGTCAAACGAGACATTAGTTTTTGAAATATGACTTTTATATTGAGACAATAATTCTTTTTTAAATAGAACTTTTATGGGACGGTTTGAGTGAATTATTATGCCGAATCTAGACAGAAAAAGTCATGGGGTTAGGACAAAAAGTGGATTTTGATAAGGTTGACGTTGCTAAAATAAGCTGTCATCTGTTATTTATTGTGTAAAGAGTCAAGGTTGATGGCGGTTGCCATCGTGGACGGAACCAGGAATTTTAGTTTGGGGGCGGAATTACAGGTTGGAGTCTTGGAGGAGGAGGCGGGATTTAAAAAAAAAAATTGGGGGGGAGCGAAACTCTTTTTTTTTTAATTATTATAAAGTATCCCAAGTATATATGTATACTCTCTAGAAAATTTTAAAAATTGAGGCAGTGCGACTACCCCCGCCCCCTTCCCCGGTTCCATCCCTGGCTGCCATGTTGCTACTTAGCTAGCATCTACTGAGCTTTATCTGTATTACAAATTATAACAGCCTAAACTACGAAAGATGTGAAATTATCCATGGAATTTGTGAATTTTCTAATTTTCCCGAATCCATTTTACTAGAAAAGTCGTGTTTTAAAAATATTTTTTCGTTCTGATAAGAAGTCGGTTCAAAAGTTAGTATCTCTTTTTATTAAAAAAATTGTTAAAAAGTTTAGAATTTCTAAATACATGAATAGGTTAATATGGTTAAATAAATCAAATATAAAATAAATGAACTTATACAAATAAGAATTCACGGTTTTTAAAAGGTGTAACTTCATATAATTGAACAAAAGAAATGTATGTCAAAATAATCTCTTTTTTTGGTATAGTGGAAGTATTTGTTTATTGTTTCACTTTCTCCCAATGCAATATATATATATAAGATTTGGTTATATAAGATTTTTTTTTTAAAACTAAATTTCCTAAAGTTAAGGATGAGCTAGGTGTCACGCCACATCAGCATGTTGGCTCCATAAGAAAACCCAACGGTGGGTTCCTTATCATTTCTCTCTATATATATATATATTATGCATGATTATGGAGATTAATTGTTAGAGTTAGAAAGTAGCATATTTTGTAATTTTTAGTATAATTTAGCCGTTTTTTAAATTCTAGAATAATTTTACCTTTTTTTTTCTAGAATAATTTTCTAAAATGTACATATCTCCCACGAAATATTGACATATTTGCCGTTCTTAGACATGTGGCTCATGTTAAGCGATTGTCATGAGTTTGGTAATGGTTGGGAGCAACCCATTGAGAAATCCCCCAGCCGAACATGTTCTTTGTTTTAAAGGGTTGCGGATGTTGTCTTATTTTAGTTAGGTTAAGGGCTCAGAAAGAAAAATATTTATATATTGATTATTTGAAAAACTATTACAATAACAAAAAATATTTACGTATTAATTATTTTAGCCGACGATACCTCAACTATTCCAGTCATAACCAACCCCAGCCTAAAAATTGCCAATACAAGACAAAAGCATGATGCAAAACATGGAACAAAGCATGAGAAATACGACAATTAAGTGTCCCACTTGGCTACATAAGAAGTATAAAAACTTTGGGATTTTCATTCCAAACACGGCACTTCCTATGACCAATAATTAACACTCTACTATATGCCTGATAAGCAGTTTGGATCCTCTATCCTAATTGCGGTGTCTCAATAATGTCCCACTTATAAAACTATGTCGTTTTGAGAAATAGATACAACAATAAAATTACAAGGTTGAATCAATACGACGTAGTTTTATGTGTGTGATATGTACCGTAATTGGGACAGAGAATCCCAGGTGGATAAAGAGAGCAGCACATAGACCATTCATCAACCATTTTGACAAGATTTCTTAGATTAATTTTCAATCAAATGCATGGATTTGGATCCTCCGTGGATTGTATCCGGACGGGGAGTGTTTGATTTGGGCTGTAGATAAACATCAATTTTATTATTCGAATAATGGTAGACATCTTAGATATGTCCAGCCTTATGTGCTTCCAAATACCTAGAGTTCAAGTCAAACATCTCCTAAAGTACGCCTTCATACATATCTTCTGTACATAGAGTCTGCCAGAGTGATGTTTCAAATTTAGTTTGCAGTCGTACACAGCGGCGCCGGCAGCGGATGGTGGGCGGCGTATCGAAGAGGATGCAACGGAACTACGAGAGAAGAGAGGAAATTGAGATTGAAATTCATAAAACCCTAATTGTAGACTTGTAAAATAATTGTCATTTTAAAAAAGTTATATGAAAATTAAGGAGCCTTATAAGATGACTCACAAACCCTTATTTAAGTTTAATTATTATATTATTTTTTAAAATTATGTATCTTTCTCTATCTTATATTAACAATAGTTTTTTCATTTTCAAGTCTCATTTACAATATGGATAATTTTAGAAGATTAGTGGAAATTATATATTGAATTCCTAAAACGACAATGGGACTTTCCATTATTATCATTTGGATTCATCTTTGGGCCCTAAATATTTCAACGGTCACAAAATTATGGCCCATAATCTTCTTCATTAAACAGCTGGCAACCGACTCAGCGAAGATCTACTTTTATTGTTATTTTCCTTTTAATTAAACCCACCCATTTCTCATTTAATTTAAATCTTTGGCGATATTATTATATACAAAATCTGCAAATCTTTACGTAAAATTGTGATGCTATCCATTCTCAGTTCTCATTCCGCTGTCAGCAAGTGCGCAATTTGGCGTTAAACTTATTTTTTCACCGGTGGAATGTCGAGATTCTGGAAATCGGGGTGAGAAATCTTCTTTTCTGTTTCTCATATTTTAACTTTCATTATCTTTTCCAGATATATAATGTAGAAAACTTTATAATATTTTATTTTCTGTTGTGCAGTCGATCTGGTTTTCTGTTAGGGGAGCACAGAAGAAATCGGATGAAGCAAAATTGAGATTTGCTGCTGCTGAGGTGATTTTTTTATCTACTTCTATCCACTATTTGCCGTATATTTTTTGCACTCAAGAACTTATTTGAATTCCAGATAGATGAAACATATTTGACATGGCAATTGCGAGTAGTTTGTGTTATACAATGCTGTGAGCTTCTGATATTTCCTTACAGTACCATCTGGGTGGGTTTAAGTGCCAGAAATTTACTAATTCACAATGTTATGCTTTTGCTGTTTGCAGGGTGATCACGTGACCTTCTTAAAGGATTTGTCAAATCTGGTAGATCTTCAAACTGGTGTCACAAGAACCATGTAAACTACCATGCCATGGTGAGCATTGTATCTGTTGTAGTAATGAATTTTCAAGTTCTATATGTGCTTGTTTTAGATATTGGTTTGGTTTGTCTTCAGAAAATAGTTGAAGAAATCCGACAGCAGCTGAGAAGAATTGCACAACAGCTAGGCATAGCCTTAAAACCTTGTGAAGGTGATATGCAGGTAGTTTATAAGACATTCAATTGATACTTTATGACCCTTAAGTTTTGTGATCCACTACATCTCCTTCTCCAAGATGCAAGTTATTTTCGGTTGAACAAAGCCATATTCTTTTAAACACTCCATCCAAGTTTGCCTTTGGGTTTAGCAATTGCATCCTCTAATTTTCTTCAATGTTATTATTTCTCCATCTTAAATTGATATAGAAGTTGGCATTCTTTGCTTTATTTGGAAAATTTGAAATCACTTGTGATAAAACATATTTGGACTTAACTATCCAGTACTAATAAAGTTTCATTTACTTGCTCATTGGACTAAGAAATTCTTCATTTGTTTCCGAAACTTGCGACAGGATCTAAGAACGATTGGGAAAGTATAATATGTTATTTGGCATGAGATATTACAAATATAAATTATAAATGACTATTAAGTGTTGAATAACGATCAAATTTCAAACATAACTTTTGTTTACAAGTAAATGCCATGACGCAAGCATTGATGTAGATATACCTACTAATTCTAAACTAAGTATTCTCATATTTCAGGAAATCTGATGTAAATATTTCAATGCTGAGAATATTGACAATTCAAAAATATTACTTGAAACTAATGGCAAATTCTGATATAGTAATGCTCTGAAGATCATCAGCTGTCCTTTTGTTTGCAGAAATTTTTATGCCCATCAATAGAAAATAGTATCATGGATGTTTGTATAATTGACTATTGTTGTGGATTATCAACTAAAGAATATGTATGTGGGACGTGTAAGTACACTAACTAGCATATATGTATATAAATTCTATGATCATGTTTATATGTACTTCTCAGTTATTTGTTTCTGTATTATTCTAGGAGTACTATTTATATGTTTAGAGAAAAAGCTGAACCGCTTTATGAGTTTGCACTAACATTGCATTTAGATTGTACAATTTGAAACGAAGGCATTTGGAATGTAATGATTTCAAATTCATCAAAGTTGGAGTGGATTTTAATCCACCACCCCGTGAGGAAAGCAGTTACTGCTGGATTTTTTGCTAATGCTTGCGTTTAGATGTAAGTGTTTTTCTCTTAATGCAAAGATTTTTTGATAGCAAACTGGTGTAATTCAGAACAAATTAGTTCTGCCTGAAGAATTTTAATCGGTATCTGTTGCTTATATTCATCCTTCTTCTGTGTTATTCAGGTCAGTTCAGATAGCAATTTCAATTTCAAATTAAAAAGTGACCGCAATTTCTATCTCCTCCTCATATTTATTGTCTCCATTTTGCAGTTTACAGACAATTTCTATCTTCATCTTTGTTGTCTCTATTTTGCAGTTTGCTGGTGCAGCTCAGTCTCTTAGTGCCAATTTTGGTCAATGCTTGGAATGCCGCAGAAGTTGCTTCATCAATTCTTATCACAATTTCTAGTTTGCTGGTGCAGCTCAGTCTCTTGGTGCTGGAGCAATCTTGATCAACGCTTGGCCACAGAAGTTGTTGTATCAATTGGCCACAGAAGTTGCTGCATCAATTGGCCACAGAAGTTGCTGCATCGATTGGTTAGGCTTAACAAGATCAACATTTTAATCTTGATATAGCTGCAATGCATATAAATTTAAATTTGGATTTACAAAATCATCACAAAAAATATATGCATTTAATATACCAAAATATATTTTTTATATTAATATTTATTATTATATACTTGTGAGGAAAAAGCAATAGCTACTCTTAAAAATATTATTACAATTAAAAGTTCACACTTTAAATTTCTCCAAGTATTTTCTTCGATAAAATTTAATGAAAATATCATATAACAATTATTAATAAATCGTTGAGTTTCCTATTTAATAAAGTATTGCATGAAATATTTCTCGCTGCCCTCAAACATTTTTCTAAAGTCACTTTTAGAGTATATTTGTAATTAATTGGATATAGTGGGTTAAATATGTCTAGAAGATAATTCTCACATCAAGCCACTTTTAATATATTAGTAAAATGCACCACGTTGAGCGTGAATAATCAATATTTTTATTATGTTTAAGTAAAGAGCGAATGTTTTTATTTATATTATTTTAAGACTTTTTAAAACATATTTATAAAGAAGATGAGGAGGATGACGTGATGGCTATTTTTTAAAAAGACATTTCGATTACAATTAGAAGTCCAACTACTTATACTAACTTGATTTCTAAATGGATGATTGATATTCAATTCATACTAAAGTAGAAACTTATGTTCTGAATTTTTCGAAATATATTTTCAGCAGAGATTTGCTCCAATAAAATTTATGAAAATATCATATAACAATTCTTAATAAATTATAGATTTTTTTTTTTAAAGTATTGCTTGAAATATTTCTGACTCCCTTCAAACTTTTTTTTATTTAGATGTACAAATTCAAAAAAAATATCTACATCTATAATTCTATTTAAGAACAAAAAATTAGATATTTAATTAATCAAACTTAGTGAGATTATAATTATAAATTACAGACAAAAACTTGTATGTCGCGATCATACGGTGTGGCGGTCGTGTGACGAAAAAAATATCATTTTTTTATAGTAAAAGTATCACTTTTATCTGTAAAAGTGTCATTTTTTTTTCTGTAAAAGTGCATTTCGTCACACTCTGTTAATTCTAATTAGACGGAAGTGTTAGATTTGTTTGAGATTTAGGGCTCGTTTGGTAGGTATGTTAGGATTTGACAAGATAGCTTAGGTCAAGACCTGTATCGTAAATAAGCGGTGATATGTATCGTATATTCGTGTTTGGTAGACTAGAAATGCAATTTGGATAGCATAAATTAGTTGTTTGGTGCCCTGTATAAAAGTCAAGATTAAGTTTTAGAAATTACAATTATACCCCTTTTTTAATTTATAATAATTCAAAGGGGTACTTAAAAAAAAAATTACGCAGGAGGAGCAACAATACTGTATGTCGGAAGCAACTTTTGCAAACACTGTATGTCGGAAGCAACTTTTGCACAACATAATGCTGGAAAAATTACAAGGTGGAAAAATAATGCTGTTAAAATTACAACCTGGATGACTGATATATATTGATTTTGGAACTTTTTTGTAGGTTGTGATTTAATCTGATGTGCAATAGTGTAGTATTTCGTGAAAGGTGATGGTGGAAAATCAATCACTAATGGTGAAGTATTTCAAGGTCACTGTTATCAGTAACACCAATCTCTAATTTTTACTTAAAGGTGAGTAATAAACTAGATTTACCTTCAATACGGCTTCAATCGGTGATGGGGGCAGCCATTATCGTTGCGACGGAGGGCGGCGACGGAGAGTGGCGACGACTTCTGTGTTCTCTGGCGATTGGTATTTTGAAATTGGGAGAAGAGGAGTTTCACACAAAAATGAGCTGTCATTAACAATAAGAGGGGTATAATGGTCTTATCAAAAGGATAATCTTGGGTACTGTTCAATGGACATTGTGTAACTTGGCCATTGGGCGAGATGGGTATTACTAAGGTGAACAGTAAATTTTGACCGGGCTTGGGCTAATATAGGATCTTCGAGATTACACATCTAGGCTACCAAACACCTAGATAATGGGAGTTGTGTTTCCTATCTCTGCCTTATCTAGGCTACCAAACGAGCCCTTAAGAGTTAAAGTGTCTACTTGTCCCAATTTAAAATTTTAAGTGTTTTATTAGACAAAAAAAATTATTCAGGTGCTAATTTAAACCTAGGGTATAAGTTGGATGGCATATTTGCCCATTTTCCCAAATTTAAATCATTGATTTCGTGGTTATTTAATTCCCGACAGGGTGGGCTTGCTGGTCACAATGATGTTGGCCATTAATAGTAAACGAATTCTCATTCACTATTTCCTTCACTGCTATTGTCTCTTGCAGAATCTCCAGTAGATTCTAGAGAATTCAAATCCGCACATCAGAGAATCCAAATAAATGTTCTCCAAGTGTAATATGTACCAGATTTTGCTTTCTAGTTCCATCTATTTCTTGGCAGATGAAAATAACAAGTTGAATATCTTTGTAATTAACTTTGGACAAATTTGAAGCATTAAATTGAACTTCATAATGATATTACCATCCAGATAAGTTCATATTATAATGAGTTGAAATTCATCGCCCTTCAAAAATAAACTCCCACCTAAAACATATTACATAAAAACACTACATTATCATACATAACACGGAGAAAATCTTGTGTAAATGTAGTTAGAGGGAGAATGAATGGGGTTGCAACTTACAAGTATTTTTTTTATTTTTTTTTCTCTTTGTGGTGGCGAATCGCTATGGCTCAACCGTTTTAACAGCAATACGACGGTGAGAAAATAGATAAAAAATAAAAAATGAGAAAAGGGAACACTATAACCGTGGTACATTCTTACAAATGTTTTCCAGTTTCTCCTGTTTGTTTTATAACTTCAAGAGCAAAACTGGGCAGGCAATTGATGGATGTCCTTGTAAACTTGTTGTTTTATACTCCTTTACTGTGTATGCACTCTTCTACATTCAAAACTGCAATACTTGTACACTACATCCCACAGCTCTTCATTCAGCAGCCTACACAAGTGCATTCGTCCAACCAAGTATTCTTAGAGAGAGAGAGAGAGAGATAACACATAGCCAACGCGCCATTCAAAACTGCAAAATCTATATAAATAGATTTGGAGCATTATAATATCAGTGAATGGATAGAAGACTTACTAATGAGGGATCTGAAGAAGAATAAATGAAATACAATATAAACACGCAGATATGGCAGCCCCGGCGATGAAGTTTTGAATTAGCCTCTGATTATCTTTTGAAGGAATAAAGGCTGTCTTAAGCGTATTGGTCAGCTCAAAAAGCCGATATGATATCTGCAGATGTTAAATAGTTGAATATGAAAAACTCATCAAGGGAAGTAGTACGATTATCAACAACAAAATTTAATATACAAAAGAAAGATTCACTCACCCAGACGTAAATGGCAGTTGTGAGCATGAAGTTAAGCATAGGATAATCTGGTATGAAACAAAGTAGCCACTTGGGCTGTCCATTGGCCCTATTTGTCCTGCACATATAAGTTCTCATCAAATAAAATAAAACTAACCAAGACAATGAGAATAAATGTTGATCATGTGTAGAAAAGGTTACAGCAGAATATTACTTCATATATCAAGAAAGTTTAATCTAGTGAATACAACGGTTGGTTGTATCGGAGCCTACATAATCGAGGACAAATAAGTGACTGACAAAATGCTGAATGCTAAGAGATTGTACAACACACATTCAAAGATCCAAACGTAAGAAACAGAGAATTAGGTCACGTACCTCAGCCATATGTGAAACTGGGAAATGTAAGTTTCCAGCGTAATTTTTCCTAGCCACCTGTTACCAATAAGCATTTATAGGATAATAAAACCAGTAATTATTAGGGTCAGAGTTTAGCAGAAAATATAATAATTTCAACTGCGAGACAAGCTAGATGGGAAGAGGTGAAAAGAAACAAGAGAAACTTACGCAAAAAGAGTGAAAGAAATATTCCGAAAATGCTGACTGAAATTTCGCAAGCAAATATAGACACTGGAAAAGAAGAAACAAGAGAAGTAAATGAGAAAAGAGACTGACGTGCTTGCATTAAAGAAAACTACAGCAAAAAGAAATGCGACAAGGATCCGTTACACACGTTATGGGAATCCATGATGTGTAAGGATGGAGCTTGTTGTACGAAACTTTATCCAGCTTGTATATGCATTCATACCACAAGTAACCAACCTAAGCCAGATAATTAGGAAGTAAGCTGTGAGTAGATATAGATTTCTGCACAATATTTCATCTCAATTCAAAATCATGAAATGCACAAACAAAAAAAAAAAGGATAGGTTGAGTGATGTACAATTGAGGCAATAGTAACAATGGATGTTTTGATCATACGTCTCCGCTTGGTCTCAGATTCCTCCAGTTTCTCCATCCACTTTTCAACCTGCAACAAGAGCATCTGAAATTTTAAGCTCATTGAAAGGAGGGGAGGGGGGGGGGGCGGGGTACAAAAATGATTTTAAAGATTACATTTGGGTGAAAATAGGCATAGATCATTCCGATGATCCATATATATCGATCAAGCCCAGATCTAAAATGCCATTCATGTAGTCGTGGAACGTCTGGTTTTGCAGGATCATCATATCCTGTCATCGAGATAAAGATGAAGCGGGTGTTCGAGAAGTTAATAAGAATATTAATTTGGGCATGAAGATTGATCTTTTAACAAACTAACATGAAATTTATATTTACTGAAATCGATAAGCTTCAAGGAGACAAAATTAATACCACGCACCTAACAAAAAGGTGAGAGGACTCCACAAAATTTCGAAAACACCTGGAATTTCCCAGACCAAGATAACCACAAAGAAGCACATGAAAATCTTCAAAGCCATCACTGATCTTATCTCATTATATTTGTAGCCTATACCAAGGGCTCCATACACCATAAGCGTAAAGAGGGTATGCATGGGGCAGATATAGTACAGCATGTAGTCATTGTTCAGAACAATACAGCAAAATGCCACAAAAAAGTTTAGTCGCCACATCATCTGCATAAAGAATATAATCTGACTTAGAATACGCAAGAGACAGCTGTGAAAAGCAAAGCACCACTTGCCTTGGCATAAGATGCACAAAAGAAGATGAGGAATTTTGACTCAGACTGTATTCACCTGAGCAAATCGAGCACCACTAAAATCTTTTCTGATGTAATAGTAAGAGAAGTTTCCAAAACCAGTCATCCAAACATATGCAGCAATGAAAACACGAATTGCATTATAGATCTCCGTGGCAGCAAAGTAATGGTACATCAAAAACAGAACCTGTCAGAAACGCAGCAATAGACATTATGAATAGATACTGAAAGAGAAATGCAGAAAATAATCATAATTTCCACTAGGCAGGAAGGAGAGCAACATAAGTTAAAAATATTGGTGCAACTTATGGACAAATTGGAAACACAAAACACTAGTTCTTCCCCCCTTCTTTTTGGCATCATATCAATCCATTTGCTGGTCATGAAATAACCAGATCATTCAAGTAACCCAAAATGATGAAAAGATATAAAATGGTTTATGAACAAACTGCTTGCCTGCATATATCCTTTCCACTCTTCAGTCTGGTGGCGGTTAAGATAAAGTATAGATTTCCCAGAAATTGGAGACTTGTCATTGTGTTTCTTGAGAGAAGTCAATGCTGAAGTTATGAAAAGAAGAAGGAACAGAAAAACGAATAGATCGCGACTGTAGCTCTGTCAACAAGGGAAAAGACAAAACAAAAACAAAATTAAAATAGAGATATACATTCCCCAAAAAAAAAAAAAAAAAAAATTAGAGATACCCCAAGTGATTTACACATAAAACATAATATTTATTATGGGTGTAACAAAGAGTTATTGGCATATTTTGTGTTTGGACTATCCTTTTCATGATTATTTAAGTGTAAATAATGATATTGAGAAGACAGAGCAACTAGTCGTGAAATTTGAGAAGTTTACTAAATAGAGTCTCTCTAGACCACAAATATCAGATCATATTTGTTGGACCTATGGAACCACAAAACATCTGGAGCCTAATGTATACAACGCTTTAGATAGAATGAGCAACACCACGGATAATTCCAAGATTGAATCATGCTTTTTTCAATTAACTAGTTCAGTAGCACCTCATATAGCTGGACATAATAAAAAGTAATTAACAAAGGACACCTTTGTGTTCAAATCCCTCACCAACTTGTTTATCTATCTGAATAAATATCATCTTCAGCTATGCGTGACAGAGAAAATACAGCTATGCTTGCTTTGAATAAAACAAACAACAAAAGATGGTCAAACAGACATAGCTTTTTCTAGTTCAGAATAACAAGTCAAACCGGTTTGTAGCCTTTCTATTTAATTAAAAAAGTCATGTAATCTGATTTTTGAAACAACTGATAAGAAATAGCACCTT
>JAUEKW010119093.1:0-12071 GCA_032274785.1 Ajuga reptans
CCCCCACCCCCACCCCCACCCCCACCCCCACCCCGCCCGCCTTTTTATTTCTCCTGCTTTTTTTAATGTCTTCTGTTCTCCAATTAAACTGACACAGGATTATAAGCAGACACGACGGCAACAAGCGTTTCAACCAAACAAAGAATTAAATTCCTCAAACCCTAAATTTGTATTCCATTCTATAGTCTGCTTCGAAATCGAAAAAGTAAAATGAAGCTCCGTTCCCATGGCGCTAGCCCTTCTTCTTCCAAAGGTACGTTCTTCTGCATTTCCTTTTTTCTAAAAAATGGGGATAATCAGTAGAATTTGTGCGGCAGACACTTGATGTGTGCCGAATTGCCGATTCAGTTGTATAATATTTGTATACTTTTTATGCGTTCTGTTGTGAAGTTTGACAACTTAATTTTGAGTAGGGAAAGAGAAAAAGAAGCACACGGAGACTTCCGATGAAGATTATGGTGGGAAGATGTCCTCTGATTCAGATTATAATGCGCTGAGCGATGAAGGTACGTGAGTGAATGTGTTAGATAAAGGAAATCTAGTTTTTGATTAGTATCTATACCTAGTTATTTTTCTGTTGTGACATTGTTTTGAAGGGATTTTCAGCAAACTTATTGGGGAAGGTGCTAAATTTGTCGATGGAAGAAGATAAATGTATAAAGATAATGAGAATAAATAACCTTGGGTTAGTGAGATGATATATAATTTTTCTTTTAGATTTGCCTTATATCCGTAATTGTTTGCTTTGGAATAGGAGATGCTTGCTTGAATTTAGCTAATGAAATCTTAGACTGGCAATATCTTATGTTAGGTTTACTTGTGGTTATCTGCCATCTTTTTGCTATAATGATGTATGTTGATGTTGATTGGTCAGTTCCTATATCGTATCTCAAATTTTCAAACTAACTAATAGTAATGTGGCCCTGACTTTTCATCTCGAGTCTAGGTGAGGATCCGTGTAATGAGCTTGAAGACAGAAAAGGAGTCAGTGATGGTGCTGCTCCGAAGAGGAGGAAAAGTAACGGTTCGGAGATAAGGGGAGTGCAGTGTCTTGAAGTTGATTTGGATCTAGAAGAAGAGGTAGAGAGAGTTATGGATGGAGTTCTTGCTGATTTAGACATTTCAATTGACCCTTCGGTAGATGATTTGACTGGAGTCGTGGAAGAAAAGTATTGGAGAAAGAGGAAGAGTAAGAAGAAAAAAGCAGATAGACCTGTATTGATGTGGGAAGTATTAGAAGAGGAGAACGATAAGTGGGTTGAAGAGAACTTGAAAATGGATATGGACTTGATAAATCAGAATGAAATGGCGACGGAAACTGTTGAGCCTTCAGGTGACTTGATGATACCGCTGCTGAGATACCAGAAGGAGTGGTTAGCTTGGGCTTTGAAGCAAGAGGAATCTGCTATCAGAGGAGGCATCCTTGCGGACGAGATGGGGATGGGCAAGACTCTTCAGGCAATAGCACTTGTTCTTTACAAAAGAAACATCCTAAGGGGAATTTCTGACCAACCATTACCTATGTCTTCAGCCAGTTCCTCAAAGGAGTTACCAGCAATAAAAACCACACTTGTTGTATGTCCGTTGGTAGCTATGAATCAATGGGTTAGTGAGATTGAACGATTTACTTCCAAAGGAAGCACTAAGGTGCTTGTCTACCATGGTCCCAACCGAGCAAAAAATCTTTCTCAATTTTCTGATTATGATTTTGTTATTACAACTTATTCAATTGTTGAAGCGGAATTCAGAAAATATGTGATGCCTCCTAAGGATAAATGTCAGTACTGTGGTAAATTGTTCTATGAAAGTAAGTTGGCAATTCACTTGAAATTTTTTTGTGGACCTGGCGCTATTAGGACTGCTAAGCAGTCAAAGCAGCAGAGAAAGAAACCAATGTCCAAGAAAATGCCCCATAATGAAAGAAATGAACGTGACAGTGGCCGCAAGGAAATGGAGGATGACTCTTCATTTGAGAATGCAGCTGCGACTGGTCTATCGTTGGATGATGGGAAATCTCTTTTGCACTCCGTGGCATGGGAGCGTGTCGTATTGGATGAGGTAGCGTGACATGCTGTTTTTTGTTATGCGTGTGTTTACTTACAATTTACGAGACTCCATTTTATTTGAAGATGATGTGACTTGCTAAGTTGGATGATGTGACTTGTTAGGTTATTGTTTTAAAAAAGTTATTGCATCTTGATAGTATTTGTAATGCACTATCATCCTATATATTCATTTTGTAACAGGACTTGGTGAACTTGGTGTATCTCTCTTTTCAGTCTTTGAGTGTTATTTTATGTCTTCCTTGCTCACCTTATTGGTTAAATTTGTTTGTATCCTTAATTTCCATCTTCTTACTCATTTTTCTTCAATCTCACTATTACTTTTGATTGCAAATAGTACCCTCCTGTCATCTCATTCAATTTCTGCCTTTTAAACCTCTGCTTCCTTGTGGTCTGGTATTTTGCATAGGCTCATTATATAAAAGGGAGAACCAGCAACACAACTAGAGCTGTTCTTGCTTTACAATCTTCATATAAATGGGCTTTAAGTGGTACTCCCCTTCAGAATCGTGTGGGAGAGCTCTATTCCCTTGTAAGTATTGGTTGAAGAGGATTATCCTGCTCCAATTTTGTTTAGGACTAAATCGTTTGTACTTCTTTTCAGGTTCGCTTTCTGCAGATAGTTCCTTACTCTTATTATTTCTGCAAGGACTGTGATTGTCGTACACTTGATTACAGGTAAGCTTAAGCATATGATATGCTAAGGGGTGTTGAACTCTTAAATCATCATGGATATGGAGCATATCCATGACGATTTAAGAGTTCAGCACCCCTTCTGTTATTCCTCTCCTCGGTTGCCACCCCTCCTCCATCTTGTTGGAATGAGGTGGATCCATGTCCATGATCTTTTAAGAGTTCAACACCCCTTCTGTTATTCCTCTCCTCAGTTGCCACCCCTCCATCTTGTTGGAATGAGGTGAAAGAAAATTACAAAACATTCCACAGGAAGTAAATGAAACAAGGAATTACATTATATGTCTAAATCTTCATTATTTAGAGTCTGTAATTTGGGATGATATATATATTATAGGTCAGAATTGTGTAATGGTCAAACAACGCATGTTTTTGGTGAGTGGAAAATCAGGGCTTTTTGTACCATTTTTTTTCGTTCCTTGGATCACTTGTTGAGTTTTTTTTTTTCCTCTTCTGATACTCCTAAAATCTCTTGCTCCACCTTTCCTACAGTCTGCACAAGTGTGTGTGTTTGTTTGGTCATGAATTTCTTGGGATGAAGGTTAGATTAAGTGGATGTGGGAGGAAGTTGGGGGTGGCACATTTATGTTGGGTCAGAAGGGTTTATGAAGTGAAAAGAAGGATAGAAGTAGTGAACCTCTCCTCATATACAAATTCTAATTGTTGCAAGCCTGGAAACACCGAGAAGTTGGAAGATGCATTGAGTAAAAATCTTGATCTCCCTTTACCTTTATTTTGTGATATCTAACCTGGATAACTGCCTTCGTTCCTTCCTTCCATTGTACTGTGTACATGGAGGGCTAGTTGCAGCTCTCCCCTTTTTTGAAGGATTGTTTCACCTTTGGCTTTCACTTTTTCCTTTTCCCCTTGATAGAGTACGTTTTTTAAGAGTACTTTAAGTATGTGAGTCAGTGCCTTCTTTGTTGTACCATAGAATTTAGTATTGTTAATATATTATTATATTAGTGTGCTTGCTTCTATACATCAGCATTTACAGTAGTTGAGTAACTTGAGTTGAGTTAGTACCTGGAATTATCTTGAAAGAGATGTCTAATTGCAGTAGTCTCACTTTCCTTTTATCTTCTCTTCTTCCTTTCTACATTGTAATCCCAAACTTGTTCAGCAGTGTAAGTATTTGAATCTTGTGCATTTTACAGCTCAGCTGAATGCCCAGGGTGTCCTCATAGAAATGTTCGGCACTTCTGCTGGTGGAATAAAGTAAGTAGCTAAACCAAGATTATTAGGACTTTCTCCAGCCATTTTGTATTTTAAAATGATGCGACGTTGAGACTGCAAATTTTCTTCTTTCAGTATGTTGCCTCACCAATACAAGATTCTGGAAAGACTGGGGGTGGTAGAGGAGCTATGCTTCTGTTGAAACACAAAGTTTTGAAAAGCATAGTGCTAAGGCGTACCAAAAAGGGCAGAGCAGCCGATCTTGCACTTCCACCTAGAATTGTATGCTTTGACGTTAAACCATTCAAATACCGTTTTTGTTTGTTCCAGTTATTTAAGTACATTTGTACATCTGCTTTGACTCAGGTTACCTTGAGACGGGATTTCCTGGATGTTGTTGAAGAGGACTATTATACAGCACTCTACAATGAGAGTCAGGCACAGTTTAATACGTATGCTATCTATTTCTTCATCTATTTTAAAGAGTATTATCCCCTAATCCACTTGACCTATTTCTATGGGTTGCTCCCGTGGCTCATCAAAGTTGTCACTGGATTTTGTGTTTGTTGGTGTACCAAGATTATTGACATACTCTTTTATATTGTCTTTTGTGACGCTTCTGTTAGTATAGTTTACCTATGTTGTTAAAGGTTTGCTTCTGTTATACCATTAATGGCTTATCTGCAGATATATCGAGGCAGGGACAGTGATGAATAACTATGCCCACATATTTGATCTCCTGACACGCCTTCGACAGGTTCTGGTCTCCTTTATATAAGATCTTGAAGCTTTCAGTACTGTTTCAAATCAAAAAAAAAAAAAAGGATCTTGAAGCTTTCAGAATTTACATATTATTATTTTTATGCATATATGCCCCTCAAAGATATGAAACATAATAAACTATCTAATTGTAGCATGTAACTTAATTCAATTATCATAAAGTACGTTGTTTTTATGAATCATTTTATGTGTATAAGATCAACTTCCAAGGTAATGTATTGTGATGGGAGTAGATAATTTGAATGTCAATGAAATATGAAAGTAAAAGAGGAAGGGGAAGAGTGAAGAGAAATAGGTTTCGCTCCACTAGGCTCAACAGTTCATCCTCCTAAAACATCATTAGTTCTTTTTTATTTTGTTTACATTTTAATGAAAGATGGGCCAAAGAAATTTGTTTTTTCAGTCAACAAGCTTAGTGTCAGTCCTTTCAATATATTACTTGACATGCAACCAGTCCTGCTTTGATATCATCCCCATATGATCTAAACAGTTGTGTGTTGCATGCTGAATATTTTCGAACCACACAATCTCAGTTTTCTTGTTGTTCATTAATTCTTTTTCCAAGTTGCTTTCCGCATGAAAATATGCAGCTTCAGGGTTTCTGGTTTATACGCACTTACTACAAAGTTCAGTGTGCCATTGTAGTCTGAAGTGCGGAGGTGGGAACACACAAGCGGGCTAATCCTTTCTTGTTTGTGTACTGGAGAGAAAACCTATCAACAGGGGTGGAGTTAGACCAAAATTGAGGGGGAAGTGAATAGTACTATTTCAGTGGGGGTGTTGGGGGGTGGGGCTGAATGAATAAATAATTAATAATATAAAGTATGGAGGATTACAAATTTTTTGTTAAATTTGTGGAGCCTAAAACCCCCCTTATTTATAGGAGGAACCGCCCCTGCCTCCCAGTAACCAATTAAGTTGACAATTTGACTACTGACTAGAGCGCTTCACTTGTTGATGAATCAATCATGTGAACACTTAGCGTTTGTGGAGCCTAATCCCCCTTTAGTCTTATTTTATATTAAAGCATGAATAGGACCTTCAACTATTGTTGCTTCAAAAAGGTTCAGATCTTTAATCAGTGTAGTAAATACATATTATTGTAGTTTTATGTTGTCAAATGGCATGGAGTGGCATTATATTAACTGAAGGAAGAGGAAAGAAATGATTACTTTCTTGTATGCAAGCAAAATGTTGGATGATTATATTTGGTTTACCATATTCAGTTTTGTGGAATGCGAGTACAGCCTTTCTCTAAGGATAAATGATTATAGATTAATTTTGATTTGTGCTTAGGCGGTTAAGGCCTGCATATCAAGTACATAATTATTGTAAGGGCATGTCAATCTAGTATATATCTCAATATGCCAATATTTTGATTAGTTTCTATTGCATTGCAGGCAGTTGATCATCCCTATCTTGTGGAATATTCTCTTACTTCAATGGAAAGAAGGGGTAAAGCCACTGATACTGGAAGTGATGAAATTTGTAGTAAATGTAATGACCCTGAAGAAGACACTGTGGTGAGTTGCTGTAATATAAATTGTTTTATGAATTTGGGTATTTCTAAATAATGTATATCCCTGCGAAAAAGTTTAAGTATACACTATCTGCAGTTCTATTATGTCTGTTTCATTGTCTTATTCGGACCAGAAATGCTAACTTATATTTCACTTTCTGTATCTCTATTTCTTTTTTTTTTCTTTTTTTTTTTTAAGTTTCAGCATTCATTGCTCATGTTGAATAGTTGTGTACTTTCTAGCATCACATGAGCTCTAATCTTAATATTTTCTATGTGATGTTGCTACATGTTGGTGTTTAAAGTAGATGTAGATTTTGAATTGACTTCTGATAAATGGAAGTTTGATTTACATATTCAAAATGCAGATTATGTTGTGCATTTGTTATAGCCATCTAGGAATGGTGTATCTGATAATCCGGAGGTTTCTGTACTTCTAAGCTTATATGTGTTACCATCATCCATTTTGCAGTCTGGGCACTATTATCTGTTAGGACTTAAGTGACTAGATATTCTTAACTGATTTAGCTGATTGAATGCTGAAAAGTGAGAGATAGTTAAAGTGACCCTATTTGGATGTTAAACTGTTAAGCTAGTTGATTAGTATGGCTCTGTTCCAAGACAGAGTCTTGTTTGTCATTTTTTTCACTTTTTATTACCTAATGAAGGTGCAACTTGTTAGAAGCCATCAATTTTCACTTATGACCCTTCATTAATTTATTTGTTTGCCTTTTGATTGTTTGCCTTTTATTTGTTTGCCTTTTTGAATCACATTAGACTCAGAAGCATCTTTTTTATCTTTTATAAGGGTATTATTGAAATTAAATTATATCTAATTATTTATGTTGCTGTCACTATAGGTCACATCATGTGGACACATCTTCTGCAAGTCTTGTTTGATTGATTTTAGTGCTAGCACGGGACAAAATTTGTGCCCTTCTTGTTCAAAGCCACTTACTGTTGATTTCACCGCTGGGAAGCTGCAGATTTCAAAAACAACCATTAAAGGATTCAGAGCATCGAGTATTTTGAATAGAATTCGGCTTGATGATTTTCAGACAAGCACAAAAATAGATGCTTTGGTATGTGTGATATTTTGAAATATTCTCTTACCCTATTGATGAGTGATGAGTTAAAAAACGAAAGGGAATGAGAAGAGAATTAGATATTTCAATAAGAGTGATGATATATGCAATTTTTATTTCGCTTTTCCTTTGTAAGGATTCATGAAAGCTTTCCCTTTAATTTGTATACTTATCTGTTGCATTTGCTTAACTGTGAGTTTGCTCCTTTACAGAGGGAAGAAATTAGATTTATGGTTGAAAGGGATGGTTCTGCAAAGGGAATTGTCTTTAGCCAGTTCTCATCTTTTCTGGATCTCATACATTATGCCCTTCAAAAGGTACATGCCGCAAGTTAGAAATTGTTTAATTTGTTTTCATTTTTTTCTTTTGAAGTACAAACTCTGATGGTTTTTGTTTTGTTTTCAGTCTGGTGTTCCATGTGTTCAGTTAGATGGGTCTATGTCCGTTGGAGCCAGAGATGCTGCTATTAAAAGATTTACCGAGGATGCTAATTGCAGAATATTTCTAGTTAGCTTGAAAGCAGGGGGTGTTGCCCTCAATCTCACAGTAGCATCCCATGTAAGACGGAAGTACAATCTTCAACGGTTTCTGTAGTTGATAACGGCAGCTATATTATGGATTAATTGACTTCTTACCATTCGAATGTCTGCCAGGTTTTCTTGATGGATCCTTGGTGGAATCCTGCTGTGGAGCGGCAAGCCCAAGATAGAATTCATCGAATAGGCCAATTTAAACCAATTCGGTAAGTTGGAAGTGTTAAGTAATCTTCCCACCATTGAATAGGTCATGGATCATGTATGTCTGTCTGGGCAGAGATGTAATTTGGCTTGTATAATTCTGTTTGTAGGATTGTTAGGTTTATTATCGAAAATACTATTGAGGAGAGGATCTTGAAGTTGCAGGAGAAGAAGGAACTAGTGTTTGAAGGGTTAGTATGATTTAGTGCCATCAGACTCTCTCAATCTATATATACACACATAATTACAATTAATCGGTTTATTGTACTGCAGGACTGTGGGTGGATGTTCGGAGGCTCTGGCAAAACTAACGGAAGCTGATCTGAGGTTCCTGTTTGTGACCTGAGCTGGTATCTCTGCCTATTGGATAAAGTGTATTTTGTTAGTTTCAGTAGTTACTAGGGTTCTTTTGATGTCCAAATCACTAAAATAGGGTTGGTATCCAACCCAGCTCCTCTTTTTGGACCTTAAAATTTGATCTTCAATTGTACAGTTGTTTAAATGAGCTCTTTGCTCGATTTGACCCCATTATGCCCTTAGATTGATGTGCAGTTGCTACAAGATGAATAGTTTTATGCTAAAACCATATTTTGCCCCGATTAATTCTGCCCTACCCCTATGGGTGAATTGGCGTATACCAGGTAGGGTAGAAAAATCATTTTGCCCCCATGGCTTGTCCAGTTTATTTGTTTATTTATTACTATTATTATTATTATTGTCATTATATCTGTTTATATGCTGAAAAGATGGTGAGGGGGACAAGGGCTCCTGAATTATGTGAAGATGCTAATAGTGTGAGTGTTGTATCAGGACCAACAAGTCAATTTCATTTTCCCTTTTCCTTTTTCTTTTTCTTTTTTCTCTTGTTTCTTTTTTCTCTTGTTTCTTTTTTCTTTCTTTCTTTCTTTTTTTTTTTTTTTAAAGTTATGCACATCTGGTGAGGACCTGATCCGAGGCTTAAATTATGGTGTCGACGAGAAAAGTCTCAGAAAATTGCAAGATGCGGCAAGACATGATTAATACATTTATTTTTTTTAGTTTGATGGATATATGTACGAATGGCGTAGTGTACAAAGTGGTAACTACAGGCATTAAAGAGCTTTTTATTCATTGAGGCCATATGTTCTAGTCCTCAGGGAGTGGAACGGGTCCGAATCCTCCTCGTAACTGCTCCTGCAATAGGGAGAAAATAGTACTTCGGATCGGTTATTGACCTGTCTGGCTTTTGTCCAGTTGGATTGGGCTTATTTAGGGGTGACATACCGTAACGTACCAACAATTTTATGTCATACAATATACCGTACCGAAAGTTATGGTATACAAAAAATCATGCCGATACTGTACTGAATATTTCGGTATACCGAAAATTCGGTAGGACACATGACTTATACCGATACCGTACCAAATTTTGGATATACCGAAATTCTAACACGGTATCGGTATTTACCGAAGCATACCGAATTCCCGAACATTTATTATACCAAAATTACCTAAACATACCGAATTACCCAAAAATTAATGTTACCAAATTACCGATTTTTTTTATAATAAGTAAAAGATAAAATAAAAATTATTATATTAATTAGGTATTTCGGTATGCATACAGAAATACCGAAACAACAACATACCTATAATTTTGATATATACTGAAATACCGTACTGAATTTTTTCACTATTTCGGTATATACCGAAATATCGAAAATTCTAAATTTCTATACCATTACCGTACCGAATTACCGCAGTACGGTACCATACCGTACCAAAATTTTCAGTATATAAAAAATTTCAGTTTTTTCGGTATGGTAAACGCGGTATACCTAAATTTCGGTAATTCTCCACACCCCTAGGCCTATTGGACTCGATAGTACTTCGAACTAAAAAATTTATGGTCTAGTACATCTAAAATATCTGACAAGCTGGATAGTTCTATTAGACCGGGTTGATTTTACCACCTCATACTCACATTGTGGTCTAATTAATTATGGGGCATGATGTAATATGGAGGCTTTTTCTGAAAGTTTATAAATTGAGTGTACTAAAATAGAATGTATAGAGCGTGAAAGTTGCGTCAATCACCCATTACATGATAAGGCACATCTTTAATTTATTTATTTGATTCTTTTTTTCTTTTTCTTTAAATAATTAATCATAGAGCATGAGGAGGAAAAAATTGGCCACAGTATGGCCTGCGTGAACCCTCTTACGAGCTCATAATTCGGAAGACTTTTTATTGTATTGTACACAAATTTAAATGTAAAACCCCATTGGAAAATTTAGGTCCCTTTAGCTTCTCATGAGCCATATGTCCAATATATAATAATTGTTTTTTAGCATAAGCTATATAAATGTGATTTTAACCTGCTCAATCGTCATAAATATATTTCTTCTTATAAGATATAGATATTTTCCTCAATTTACTTAAGTGTTAGAACTTGTTTTATACCGAGCATGACAAACAGATAAAGACTTAAATTATCGTCGTATAATCGTATTAGAACTTGATTCATTGACAACCCTACACATACTTTGGATGCATTATATTTTATGTAGGGCTTTTTCTTTCTTTTCTTTGAATTTTATATTTTCAGGAAAAGTTATATTATCCATGCAATGTAAAATCCAATAACAACTTTCAGATAAACGTATAGCAGACATCCGATATATAAATGTCCTAAAAATTTATGAGTTTGAAATGATATTTCGTCGTGCAAAAAGTTTTGAAAAAAACGCCATGAAAGTCCTACTTTGTTGCGCGACTCATTGCACGATGACTTTCATGGCATTTTTCTAGAATTTGTATATGCATTTTCTTGTGTTTCTTTTTTCAACAATACCAAATACAATTGTGGCAATTTTTTTTTTTATTAATTCCTCTATTTTATGCATGAAAAAAATCCTCCGAAAATGGGAATAACTTGAAACAAGCCCCACATAAAGTAGTTACTAAATTTAGTAATGACGAGGTGCTGTGTCTTTGCGAGATTGCGGATAAAAGTATACAATATTGTCATATTGTGTGCTACTAAATCTATTATTATTTTGGGAAAAATTTCATTTTTAGTTCTGTAATTGTAACTTAGGGTTAGTCTAAAAAAAGTTCTGTATCTTACGTAATTTCAATTTTAGTCCTGTAAGTTTTGAAAAAATATTCAATTTGAGGACAAATCCTGTCGAATGTCACTAATTTCGCCGGAGTTGTTGACGTTGAGGTTCTGGTAAGGATAATTGAGCAGATTATGGTTGAAAACTTCGATTTCGTTGCGTGAGTTATCCTTAAATTAGTGACCTAGATACAAGACTATGGTTCTGGTAATGATAAATTGATCAGATTATGGTTGAAAACACCAATTTCGTTGTGTGATTAGTCCTCAAATTAGTGACCTAGGTACAAATCCATCCGGAGGTCACTAATTTCACTATACGTCAGCAACTACGGCGAAATTAGTAATCTCCGGCGAAATTTGTCCTCAAATTGAATTTTTTAAAACTTACAGGACTAAAATTGAAAATACATAAGATACAAGACTTTTTCTGGACTCGCCCTAAATTACGGGACTAAATTTTTTTTTTCCTATTATTTTGTATATCCAACTAGAATTTTAACATTTTTCTAATTCATATTTGGTGGCTTCACATTGAATCTACCGGCCGGAAAAAAAGAAAAAAAAACATTAGTCCAATGTCATATTTTTTTTAAAATTTCTAATATATATATATATTTATATATATATATATGGATGATATTATCAATATATACATGTTGGGCATACAATAATCTCGTAGATTATTGTTTTATAGTAGATGGTACTAGTTAAATAACAAGATTATTTTATGTAAAAGATTAGGCTAGATTAATTTGGATGAGCAGTGATCAATTACAAACTGAGTTATTCCAAAGTTTCAAATGTAAATGTCAATATATGCAGATAAGAAAAATGGTTTTTTGAGATAACAAAAAGTAGTCTCAAATAATGAGTATTTGTCACAACTTGGAGTATTTGCCACAACTTTAGGAGTA